>VMDO01005181.1:0-114817 GCA_007922755.1 Pedetes capensis
GAGCGTGTTCTTCCCTTTTGGTTTTCTGCCTCCAGCTCCTTGCACATGTCATTATAATATTTGTTTTTGTCTTCTCGAGCTGCCTGCTGAAATCTTCTGTTTAGTTCCTTAACTTCATCATGCCTTCCTTTTGCTTTAGCTGCTCCACATTGGAGGGCAAGGTCCAGTGTCTCTTTTGACATGTAATTTGGTCTTTTCTTTTTTTCTTGTCTTTTAAAGAACTTTTTGCTTCCTTCTTGAATGATATCTTTTATGTCATGCCACAACTCTTCTGGTCTCCTATCATTTGTGTCTAATGCATTAAACCTATTTTTGAGGTGATCTCTGAACTCAGGTGGGATATACTCAAGGTCATACCGTGGCTCTCGTATACTTGTTCTAATTTTCTTCAGCTTCAGTTTGAACTTGCATATGAGAAGTTGATGGTCTGATCCATAGTCAGCACCTGGTCTTGTTTTGACATTTTGTACAGTGCTTTTCCATCGTCTCTTTCCTGTATGTTCCATCTGGTGAAGTCCATGTGTAGAGTCTCTGTTTATGATGTTGAAAAAATGTATTTGAAATGAAAAGGTCATTGGTCTGACAAAATTCTATCATGCGATCTCCAGCTTCGTTTCTGTCACCAAGACCACATTTTCCAACTACTGAGCCTTCTTTGTTTCCAACCTTTGCGTTCCAGTCACCAGTGATTATCAGTATGTCTTGATTGCATGTTTGATCTATATCAGATTGCCGAAGTTGATAGAAGTCTTCTCTTTCTTCATTTGTGGCGTTAGTAGTGGGTACATAAATTTGAATAATAGTCATATTAACTGGCCTTCCTTGTAGGCGTATGGATATTATTCCATCACTGACAACATTGTATTTCATGACAGATCTGGAAATGTCTTTTTTGATGATGAATGCAACCCCATATCTCTTTAGTTTATCATTCCCAGCATAGTAGACCATATGATTGTCTGACTCAAAATGGCCTATGCTGGTCCATTTTAGCTCACTGATGCCTAGAATGTCAATGTTTATGTACTCCATTTCTCTTTTAACGATTTCTAATTTTCCTAGATTCATACTACGTACATTCCATGTTTCAATTATTAATGGATGTTTACAGTTGTTTCTCCTCATTTTGAGTGGTGGCACATCAGCAAGTTGAGCACCCTGGGGCTTTACTCCATTTCTGTCATCACAGTAGACTCACCTTGGAGGAGGCAAATCTTCCCCAGTAGTCTTTTGAGTGCCTTCCAACCTGGGGGCCTCATTTTCCCGCACTATATCTGACAGTGTTTCTTTGCTATCCATAGAGTTTTCAATGGCTAGTTGTTTCGGGAGTGGCTTGCCAGGTCCTACTCCCTAGTCTGTCTTAGTCTGGAAGCTCAGCTGAAAACCTGTCTACCATGGGTAACCTTGCTCATGTCCGAGATTACAATGGCAGAGCTCTCAGCCTCATCGCAACACACAAGCCCCCACAGTGCGGCAAACTGACAGACGTGTGGGGGATCCAACTCATAGCAACCCTAAATATAGACGGTGAATCACTACTGTCAGTGCTTCTCTGCTATTCATAGGGTTTTCAATGGCAGATTGATTTTTGGGAGTGGGTTGCTGAGTCCTTCTCCCAAGCCTACAGCACCTGGTGTTCCTAGGCAGTCTCCCATCCAGCCCTGCTTAGCTTCCAATATCTGATGGGATCAGACGCTATAGTGCTATGGCTGGCTACAGGCTTTTAATTGATAGGGTCTTGCTTTATTTCCCTGGCTGACCTTTGAACTGGCTCAAGTGATCCTCCCACTGCAGCCTCACAAGTAGCTAGAGCTACAGGTACATATCATCTGGCTCAACTTATTCCATTATTAATGACATATTATTTTTGGATTTTAAGTCAGCCTTACATTCATGGGCTAAATCCTACTTGATCATGGTGAAAATTCATTTTATATCTTGCTATATTCAGTTTGTTAATGTTCTATTAAGAATTTTTATCAATGTTCCATGTAACATTGATCTGTAGTATTGTAATGTATCTTGTTCTGTGATTTAATAAATTCTGTAGACTTTAAAAATCCTAGAATATAGATTTAGGTAAGATCTTAAATCCGATTTTGTGATCCTTCCTATAACTCACACTAATTCTATTATGTGGGACTCAAATTTTTTTCCAAATCATTTTTTATTAGTAACTTTTAGTTAGTGTATAACTTAATGGGTTTCATCATGACATTTCCATACATGCATATCATTGTACATTGCTCATGCTCACCCCTATTACCCTCTCATGACACCCCTCCATTGGATCCCCTTCCTTCCCACCAATGCCCCCCCTTCTGTGTGCAGGCCTTGTCTGTGTATATGTGTGTGTGTCATTTGTGTCACATGTATATGTATGCATATATATGTTGTTGTTGTTGTTGTTGTTGTTAGGTGCCGTTGAGTCGGTATCTGACTCATAGCGACCCTCATAGGGTTTTCAATGGCAGACAGTTTCGGGATTGCCTTGGGAGTGGATTGCCAGGCCCTTCTCCCATTTTTGCGGTGCTGGGAATTGAACTCGGGACCTCAGAGACTGCAGCGCAGCGCTCTACCAATTGAGCTAAATCCCAGCCCCCATGCATATATATATATATATATATATATATATATATATATATATATATCACCAGATTTTGTCTTTGAGAGAAAAATATATTTCTCTTCCATTTCCTCGTTACTCTTATTGCTTCCTGCCCCTCTCTTTAGTTCTCTTTCTTTCCCTACATAGGCCTCTTCTACTTTCATGACATATATATTTTAATATTGAATATATATTGAAATCTAGCATCCACATGTGAGAGGAAACATGTGATGTTTGTCTTTCTAAATCTGGCTTATTTTGCTTATAATAATGACCTCTAGTTCTGTTTATTTTCCAACAAAGGCCATTATTTCATTCCTCTTTATGGCTGAATAAAATATGATGTATATATACCACATCTTCTTTATCCATTCATCTGTTGATGGACACCTAGGTTGATTCTATATTTTGGCTGTTGTGAATAATGCTGCAATAAATATGGATGAGCAAGGATCTCTTTAGTATGTTGGTTTATATTCCTTTGGTATATACTCAGGAGTGGTATAACTATTTTTCATCTTTTGAGAAACCTCCATACTGATTTTGATCATTCTGCACCAACCTGCATTTTCACCTGCAGTGTTCAAGGGTTCCTCTCTCCCTGTGTACTTGCTAGCATTTGTTGTTGTTTTGTTGATGCTGGCCATTCTGATTAGGACGAAGTGGAATTTCAATGTACTTGTGATTTGCATTTCCCTGGTAGCTTAAGGAAGTTGAATATATTTTCATATGATTGTTAACCATTTGTGTTCTTTTGAGAAGTCTTTGTTGAGTTCATTTGCTCAGTTTTTGACCAAACTTGCTTTTGTGTTTAATTTTTTAAAACTCTTTATATACTCTAGATATCAATTCCGTTTGATGCATACTTGGCAAAGATTTTTTTCCCATTTGGTGGGCTGTCTATGCACTGTTAATTTTATCCTTTGTTGTGGAAAAGCTGTTTAATTTCATGCAGTCCCATTTGTCAATTCTTGCTATTGTTTCTTGTGCTACTAGGGACCTTGTCAGAAAGTTCTTGTCTATTCCTGTGCCTTGAAGTGTTTTCCCCTACCAGTTTCAGAATTTCAGGTCCTACGTTAAGGTCTTTGATCCATTTTGAACTGATTTTTTTGTACAAGGTGAGAGAGAGAGAGATCTTAGTTTTATTCTTCTACATGAGGTTATCCAGTTCTTCCACCACCATTTGTTGAAGAGGCTGTCTTTTCTCCAATTTGTATTTTTGGCACCTTTGTCAAACATCAGTTGGCTATAGCTTTATAGGTTTATTTCTGGATTCTCTATTCTACCCTATTGGTCTGCATGTCTGTTTTTTGTGCCAGCACCATCCTGTTTTTACTGTGGCTCTGTAATATAATTTGAAATTGAGTGTTTTTATGCATTGCTCTTTCTGCTCAGGATTGCTTTAGCAATTCAGAGTCTTCTGCTTCCATATGAATTTTAGGATTATTTTTTCTATTTCTGTGAAGAATGTTATTTGGAATTTTGATGGGGATTGCATTGACTCTCTAGATTGCTTTTGGTAATATAGCCATTTTCACAATATTAATTCCTGGTATCCTTGAGCATGGGAGGTTTTTCCATCTGCTAGTATCTCTTTAATTTCTTCAGTGTTTTAAAGTTTTCATTGTCAAGGTCTCTCACCTCCTTGGTTAGGTTTATTCCTAGATATTTTATCCTTTTTGAGGTTATTATAAATTGTTTTCCTGATTTTTTTCTCAGTATTGGCCATGATTGATAGGAAAGCTATGGATTTTTGTATGTTTATTTTGTGTCCTGCTATTTTGCTGAAAATGGTTATCAGCTCTAAGAGTTTTTTAGTGGAGTGTTTAGGGTCTTTTAAGTATAGGATTATATCATCTGCAAATAGGGATAATTTGACTTCTTCCTTTTCTAATTGGATCCTTTTTATTTCTCTCTTTTGCTTTATTGCTGTGGCTGAGTTCAGTTACTATGTTGAATAACAGTAGAGAGAGCAGACCCCCTTGTCTAATTCCTGATTTTAGCAGAAATGCTTTCAGTTTTTCCCCATTTACTATGATATTGGCTGCAGGTTTTTTTTTTTTTTTTTTCATGTATTGCCTTTATTATGTTGCGATATCTTTTGTTCCTAGTTTCTTCAGGGTTTTTTGTCATGAAGGGATTTTGAACTTTGTCAAAGGCCTTTTCTGCATCTGTTGAGATGACTGAGATTTTTGTCTCTGAGTCTGTTAATGTGCTGTATTACATTTATTGACCTGCATGTACTGAACCACCTTTATATCCCTGGAATGAAGCCAACTTGATCATAGTTTATGATCTTTTTAATGTCATGTTGAAGTTGATTTCCAAGTATTTTATTAAGGATTTTTACATCTATGTTCATCAGGGAAATTGGCTTGTAGTTTTCTTTATTTGTTGTGTCTTTATTTAGTTTTGGTGTCAATGTAATACTGGCATCATAGAGTGAGTTTTGTAGTGTTTCTTCCATTTCTATTTTATGGAATAGTTTGAGGAGCATTGCTGTTAATTCTTTAAAGGTCTTGTAGGATTTTTAAGTGAATCCATCTGGCCCTAGGCATTTTTTTGTTAGAAGATTCTCTTTTACTGTTTCAGTCTGCTTGTTATAGATCTATTTAAGTTGCTTATATACTCTTAATTTAACTTGGTAGGTCATCTGTCTAGGAATTTATCCATCTCATCTAAGTTTTCTGGTTTTTGGAATATAAGTTTTTAAAATATTCTGCAATGATCCTGTGAATTTCATTGATATCTGTTGTAATGTCCCCCTTTTCATTGGTAATTTTATTTATTTGAGTCTTTTTTCTCTTTCAGTTGGTTTGGCTTAAAAGTTTGTTGAGCTTGTTTATCTTTTCACAGAACCAACTCTTTGTTTCATTAATTCTTTGTATTGTTCTTTTGGTCTCCATTTTGTTAATTTCTGCCCTTATCTTAATTGTTTCTTTCCATCTACCGATTTTGGGTTTTGCTTGTTCTTGTTTTTCTAAGGCCTTGATGTGCATCATTAAGTTATTTATTTGAACCCTCTCTGATTTTTAATGTTGGCAGTCATAACTGTAAACTACCCTCTTAGAACTGCTTTTGCCGTATCCCCTAGGTTCTGGTAAGTTGTGTTTTCATTTTCATTGATTGTACGAAATTTTTACTTTCCTCCCTGATTTACTCAATGACCCACTGATCATTTAAAAGTATATTGTTCAGTCTCTATGTATTTGTATAGTTTCTGTAGTTTCTCTTGTTGCTGGTTTCTAGTTTCATCCCGTTATGGTCTGACAAGATACAAGGAATTATTTTGACTTTTCTGTATTTGTTAAGACTTGCTTTATGGCCTAAAATGTGATCTGTTTTAGAAACAGTTCCATAAGCTACTGGGAAGAATGTATATTCTGCAGCTTTTGGATGGAATATTTTGTATATGTCTATTAAGTCCATTTGATCCATTGCTTTGCTTAACTCTGAAGTTTCTTTGTTGATTTCTTTGTCTAGTTGTTCTATCTATTGATGAGAGTGGGGTATTGAAATCACCCATTATTGTGCCTGTATCTATCTGTTCCTTTATGTCCAGTAGTATTTGTTTTATGGAACTGGGTACACTGTTATCTGCTGCATGCATATTTACAATTGTTTTATCTTCATGATGAATTATTTCCTTTATTAATACATGTTGTTGTTGTTAGGTGCCGTCGAGTTGGTATCTGACTCATAGTGACCCTTATGTACAACAGGCAAAATACTATTGTCAGTGCTTCTCTGCTGTTTATAGGGTTTTCAATGGCAGATTGATTTTTGGGAGTGGGTTGCTGGGTCCGTCTCCCAAGCCTACAGCACCTGGTGTTCCCAGGCGGTCTCCCATCCAAGTACTAAGCAGGCCCGATCCTGCTTAGCTTCTAAGATCTGACGGGATCAAATGCCACAGGGCTATGGCTGCAGGCTTGTTAATACATAGTGACCCTCTTTATCTCTTCTGACTAATTTTAGCTTGAAGTCTAGTTTGTCTGATATAAAGATGGCTATTCCTCCTTTTTTTGGCTTCCACTTGCTTGGTATATCAATTTCCATTCCTTAACATTCAGTCTTTGAGAGTTCTTATGAGTGAGATGTGTTTCCTCCAGACAACAAATTGTTGGATCTTGTTTTTTAATCCAATCATCTAGTCTATGTCTTTTAATTGGATAGTTAAGACTTTATAATTAGGGTTATTATTGAGAGGCATCTGCTGACTCTTATAATTGTGTTGGGTGTTTTACTAGTTGGTTCTCATATTATTTGTTCTTTTCTATCTCCTTTTTCCATATTTGAGGTTTGCCCTTTTTTTGTAATAGACATTTTTTATTTCTAGTTCTCATCAGCTTATTTGTTCCTCTTGTGAAATTTATTCCTTTCTCCATTCTTGTGGTTGAGATGTCTTTCTTCCTCCTACATGTGTAGGATTCCTTTAAATATCTTCTGTAATGCAGGCTTGGTGGTCATGAATTGCTTTAGTGTTTGCTTACCTTGGATAGTCTTTATTTTTCCAAATGAAAACTTTGCTGGATATAATAATCTTGGCTGGCAGTTATTTATTTTTAGGACTTGAAATATATCATTTGATACTTTCCCGAATTTTAGGGTTTCTGATGAGAGGTTTGATGTTATTCTGATGGGTCTGCCTATGTAAGCAAGGTGATGTTTTTCTTTTGCAGCTTTTATTATTGTTTGTTTGTTCTGTAATCTTGGCATTTTAAATATAACATGTCATGAAGAGGTTCTTTGCTAGTCATATTTGAGGTTCTAATGTCTCTTGTTGTATGTCCATCTTTCCCTAGATCTGGAAAATTTCTGATATAATTTCATTGAATATACTTTCAGTGCTTTTAGTTTTAGTGTTAGCTCCTTCTACCTTCTGGATTCTTAGATTTCATCTTGATCATGTCCCAGAGTTTTTTGGAAGTTGTGGACATGCTCCTTTATTTTTTTCTTTTGAAATCAGACTGTAGTATTTTCTCAATCTTGTCTTTCATCCCTGATTCTTTTTTCTGTTTGATCTAATCTACTGGTGATGCTTTCCCCTGTATTCTCTATTTGATTTATTGAGTTCTTCATTTCCAGTATTTCTGGTTTTACTTTTCTTTAATCTCAATTTCCTTGTTGAATTTCTCATCCCCTTTGCTGACTTGTTCTTCTACATTGGTGACTTTCCTATCTACATCCTGAATTGATTTTCTTACTTCATTCATATACTGGTTTATATCTTATCATTAATCATTTTTACAAGGAGACTTTTGAATTTTTCATCTGATATTTCAACCATATCAGTGTCTTTGCATTCAGTAGTTAAATAATTATGGTCTTTTGAAGGAGACATGTTGCTTTGCTTTTCCATGTTTCTTGTGATTCTGTTTTATGATTTGTGCATCTTTTGGGATGGATATTTCTTCTAGTTTTATTTGGGGATCTTCTTAGTGAGCAGCTTTCTCTTGTGAACTCAGTTCTCAGTACTACCATGATAGGAGAAGACAAACCAATGTAACAGGTACAATACCCAACCAGACCAGTTACAGAAATACACTTAAAATCAGTTAATGCCAACTACTACACCACCAATGCCCATACAACAGAAAATGGTGGCAGTGATATGCAGTAAACTATGAAACTATTTACAAGTTATTTAGGGTCAACACAAAAATAGCAATTGCCTGAAATGAAAAGAGGGAGGGTAGAGAAATGAAAGAAACAGCAAGTGTTAAGTAAAAGAAAGGAAAAAGAAGAGGAAGGAAGGAAAAGAATATTAGGAAGAGGGAGAGAAAAGAATAAATGATAAAAAGAAAACCTAGTTGCACAATAAACGTGTAAACAAAATTAGATAATCCTGAGGGCAGTGGCCCATGCCTTTAATTGCAGTGACTCAGAAGGCAGAGATAGGAGAATCACAAGTTGGAGATTAAAGGCAGCCTGTGTAACTTAGTGAGACCCTGTCTCAAAAATGCAAAGTAAAAAAACAGGCTGGGGGTATGGCTCAGTGGTTGAACATTTACAAAAAGGTCTTAGGTTCAACTCCCCAGTACCCTTCACTCCCAAAAATAAATTAGATAAACATAAGAAGAGAAATAAAAAGTAAAAAGCCTAAGAGGCTTCTTTTTTTTTTTATAAGTAAAACAAAGTAAAAATGACAGTAAAAGTATCATCAATAGAAAAAGAGAGGTACACAAGCAGCAAAAGATTAAATAAATCTTAAAAAGAAAGAGGATAACAATTATATTGGGAAAAGGGAACTAAGGAGGATAATATTTCAAAAACCAAAAAATAAAAAAGGGAGAGCACATGTGAGTGAATGTGTACCTGCAGCTGTGGCCCACACCGGAGATCCCAGCAACTCAGGAGACTGAGGCAGGGAGATCATGGCTCTAGGCCAGAGACTACATTTGCAACTCAGCAAGACTCTCTCAAAATAAAAATAAGTAAAGGGCTGGGGTACAACAGAGTATTATAGCATTTATACAGTGCAAGGCCCTATGTTCATTTCATTTGCCAGCATGGGATGGAGCGGGGAGAAAAAGGCAAAGTTTAGAGCAACTTCTTTTTGTGTCTTCTATATTAGAGTCTGCCTGCAGCCATAGCCCTGTGGCATCCGATCCCGTCAGATCTCGGAAGCTAAGCAGGGTCGGGCCTGGTTAGTACCTGAATGGGAGACCACCTGGGAACACCAGAAGCTCTGGGCTTGGGAGAAGGACCTGGCAACCCCCTCCCAAAAATCAATCTGCCATTGAAAACCCTATGCATAGCAGAGAAGCACTGACAATAGTGTTTCCCCTGTTGTACAGAGGGTCGCTATAAGTCGGATACCGACTCAATGGCACCTAACAACAACAACAACAACAACAACAACATATTAGAGTCTGTTAAGTGGAGGTGGTGGTCGGTGGAGGTTGGAGTCTCTTCTATGACTCGGCTCAGAGTTTCCAGTCTCTGCGGTTCCCCTTAGAAGATGGGGTCCTCTCCTGCCCCCACAGGGTGGGGCTACTGTCTACCTTGCCTCAGCCTCCTGCTGCCTGATCTCAGCGTGCCAGTGTTCTACCTTCCCTTCTCAAACTGCCTGCTGCAGCTGCATTGCTGGGGTTGTGGCAGGTTGTTTCCGAGAACCCTGACCCAGGATTGTTCCTTGTTTTCAGGCACCCAGTGTAGTTCACTCTCATTCAATAGGTTTCCTCTCAACATGGCACTGGGTCACGGCCCTCTGAGATCTGCAGTGTGGCAAATGGATCTCTTCTCCAATGCCGATCCCCCTGTCAGGAAGAGCCACTGTCTCACCAGTCCCTAGAGTGGATCCAAGGGCTTCACCAACTTTGGGCTTTTTCTGTGAGACTGCCAGCCTGCTCACTGGGGTGGAGCAGCTTACCTTATGAGTCAGACCTTCATTTCCCCTTTCCTCCCAGGGAGACTCACCTTGCTCTAGTTGCCCAGGTGACCCTGTGTTGTCTGCACTCTGTGACTGTCCTGTAATCTCCTTGGTAATTTCTGTGCTTTTCCAGTCTTTCTTTGGAATAGAGTCCCTTTTTTTCCTATCCTGATTCCTTGGTTCGACAGTATCACACGGAGGCTGCCTCTAATCTGTTCTTATACCAGAAGTTCTGGGATTTGGCTGGCTTCCTTCCTTCCTTCCTTCCTTCCTTCCTTCCTTCCTTCTCTCCCTCTCTCATCTCTCCTTCCCTCTGTCTCTGTCTCTCTCTGTCTCCCTGTCTCTCTCTTATGAGCTAAGCATTGTGACTGATGCCTGTAGTCCCAGCACTGTGGGGGCTGAGGCAGGAAAGCACTTGAGCCCAGGAGTTTTGAGACCAGCATGGGCAACATGGTGAGACTCCATATCAAAAAAAGAAAAAGTTAAAGATATGGAACAGTTCACGTACTTTTGTGTCATCCTTGTGTGGGAGCCATGCTAAGTTTCTTTGTATCCATAGATGAACCCAGCCTCCATAGATTCTGACTGAATAGATCTGAGTGGTGATTATGATGCCCATCCACTGTCATCCTGTATACTAACCTCATGCAGGCACAGTGGTTTGATTGTAGACAGGGATGCGCAGATGCGGGCAGGCCTTTATCTGCACAGTGATCCGACCAGTGTAGACATGTCTTAACAACAGTCGATAGCAGAAGTATGCATAACCTCAAACTCTGAATTCCAAGTCAGATCATCACATTAGCCTTCTGGCCCTATTTCATCCCACTTCTTCATCTGCTAAATTGTCAAGGAGGACAATATTAAATTATGTTGGGGCTGAGAATAAGTGTCATTGAGAAGAGTTGAGACTGGTGCTAGAGTCGAGGGACAGCACAGCAGGCTGTCAGGAATCAGCCCACCCAGCCTCTTTGATCAGGCCCCGGGCTGTTCACCATGGATCGGCACACTAACTGCAGACTGGACTCTATCACAAATGTACTTACAGTAGGCTGGCCTTGGTTGATGTGAAAGGGAAGTGATTCCTCACTTTCAGTTAACTTCATACTCAAATTTGAACCATCCCTGTTTCTAGAGTTGACTCAGCTCTATAGAGATGCAGTTTATATTTGGTTAATATTGTTCTTGGATGCACAGAATAAAACTGGAATAATACAGAAGAGTATTGTAATCATCTTACATAGGCTGTTTCTCTGATATTTCACAGGGAGTTCTTCAGTAGGAAGTGTTCATCTCAGCCACATTTTAATACCTGGCTACCATTTTGTGGGTGACAATAGAAAAGCTAGAGATAGATGTGTCAACCACAGATGGGCCAGTCTTTCATCTCTTGTTCATTTCACAGAGAGCTTAAGGATGCACATTTCACAGACTTGCCCTGCTCTTTCTTTGGTTACCTTGTAAAATGTTTGTACTGTACCTAACCTAAAATCATACCTTGAAAAGGATTCCCTTTATTAATTTCCCTTTCTTTATGGGTTTGCATGATACCATCTTTCCCCTTCACATCTAGTTTCTATAAACAAAAGAATTGGAACTGATCTGATGACTACTTAGCACAGCAGCCATTTGTGATCATTAACTTGGATGTTATCTCTGCTTTTAATATATTCTTTTATAGTCCTGTTTGATATATGTATTCATTTGCCTATTTATAAACAAGATTAAGTTTCATTTATATAGCCATTAGCATATTTTATGTAACAGCTCTTTTTTCTACAAACCTTAGAGTTTGTTTTCAGAGATACTACTGCTTTGCATTAATTTTAGCCTGTTATGATCAGCTTATTTTTATCCGGCCACACTTACTAATGGGTAGTCTCTTATGCTATTTCTTGCTCAATTCAGCTTCTCACAGGGGATATTCGTTACTCTTTGGAGTTTTGGCACACCAAGTTATTAATTGTACCCCTCAGTTCATGGCGTTTGTTATCATGGGACGTATAAATTTCCTGTCTTTGTTGTTTAATTCCCTTTTAGTTTCATTCACCACTCTCAATTCTTCTCCCTCTGTTAAAAATCATTCTCATGCATTGAATGACTATTCTTTTGGTTTATATGTGTTTTCAAATATCTCTATCACTTTGTGTGTCTGTAACTGCGGGAAGAGGGATGATTTTTGCTTGTTGGTTGGAGTGATGATGGGTAGAATCCGAAGTTATAGTTGTAGAAACATAAGCTAGTGATATCATGTAGATATGCAGATCCATTATTCCAGGAAGAACTTGGAAACTAAGTCCTAAGGGACTTTCAGGGCTGGTTTTGAGATCTTTAAGGGAAGATCTGTAGATGTAGATACTTAGAAGGCAAGGCTTAAGCCCTAGGGCAAACCAGCATTTAGGAGAAAGGGAGATAAATAGGAATTGGCCAAGGAGTCTGTAAGGTAAAAAGCAAAGCAAGAGGAGGCTGTACTGGAGCCCAGTGAGGTCTCAGGAAGTAGCTGGAGCAGCTGTGGGAAATCAGCTGATAGGACCAATGAGATGAGGCCTGAGAATTTGCTCCTGGATATGGCAACACGAGGTCCCTCATTATCTTGATAAGTATATTCCTTCAGGATGTGGGGCTGAGAAACTGAATGGTTTTGATTCAAGAGAAAGAACTTGAGAAGTTACGTTGAATATGTATAATTCCAGTGAGAAATTCCGCTACACAATGGAGCAGAGACACAGATGGCCACCTGGAGTGAGACTTCTGGTAAAGGTAGTGTGATTTAGGTGGGAGATCTGACCTCTATTTGAGCTGATAGGAAAGGAAAACTGATTATTAAGATTTCCTAAATTCTACTCTCATAGTTTTGCTTCTGAGGGTGGCAACAGTGTAGGTAGGCCTTGGCATGTGACCACATGGAGGGACCTGTCCTTTCTAGTGGGCAGTTTCACACACACTCGTTTTTATTGATTGACACCGAGTCTTTGTGGAGACATTTCTTTTAAGTGTAAAGTCCTTCATTATCTGACTCAGTATCTTCTCCCTTACCAACTCACCTGAGGCTAGGCTTGCCTCTTTTGAGTCAGATGGTCGCCTAGACAGTTGGCTAAGCAAGACCATTTTTCGCCTCCCTCTCGCCCGGAGCACAGATGAGGAAATGGCTCTCTCACCCAACTCTATGTGGATCGCGTGCCTCCGGGTCCAGCCTGGAGGTTTGGAGGGGCAGCACCACCACGCACACAGATACTAAATACAATTCACTTGGGACCCTCGGGTGAGGGACGCGGACTCCTGCGGCCCTTGGGATGCCGGCGGAGTTGGGCGTGCTTCATCAGTGATCAGAGGTAGAGTGGGTTCTTTCCCTGTTGATGGTCGAGGCGGCAGAGCTTTCTTTCCTCACCCAAGGTCAGGGCAAGAGAGCCATTTCCTCATCTGTGCTCCGGGCGAGAGGGAGGCAAAAAATGGTCTTGCTTAGCTGATGGTCTGGGCAACCATCTGACTCAAAAGAGGCAAGCCTAGCCTCAGGTGAGTAGGTAAGGGAGAAGATACTGAGTCAGATAATGAAGGACTTTACACTTAAAAGAAAGGTCTCCACAAGGAGTTGCTAACTCCTTGCAGAAGTTAGCAACTATGGTTGTATTTTATTTATTTATATTTGGCCTGCAGCCATACCACTTATGGTGACCGATCCCATCAGATCTGGGAAGCTAAGCAGGGTCAGTCCTGGTTAGTACTTGGACAGGAGACTGCCTGGGAACACCAGGTGCTGTATGCTTGGGAGAAGGACCCAGCAACCCACTCCCAAAAAACAGTAAGCCATTGAAAACCCTATGAATAGCAGAAAAACACAATAATAGTATTTGTTTGTTGTATGTAGGGTCACTATGAGTCGGACACCAACTCGATGGCACCTAACAACAACAACAAATTTATTTTTGTTTGTTTGTTTCATTTTGGGTTTTTTGTTATTTTTGTTGCTGTTCTAAGCCCAATGGTGCTTGGTCTAGTTGATTGCACCAAACTGGGTAGAATCACAAGGTCAAAGTCAGGAGCCAGTGAGGAGATCCTGGCTCTGAGGTCTTTCCTGGTCCAGTGAAAACTCCTGTAGCATTTTCCTGTCATCTGGAAAAGGGGCCCATAGCCTTTTTCTGAAATGGACCAGATAGTAAAAAATAAATATTTTTGGCTTTGCAGGCTATGCACTTACCCAGCTCTGCCTTTTTAGTGCAAAAGCAGCTAAAGAAAACTCACAAGTGAATAAGCATGCCCCAACAGCACAAAAAAAGCAGGTGGGAGGCTGAAGTTGGTGACTGGTGCCAGGAACCATTTCATCAGGGGAAATGAAGCATAGCTTTTCTGAGGATGACTCATTCTAGCTCCTCTTGAGTATTTCCCTGTTAAGTGTTCTTGACCACTTGACCATGTTAACATTTCTATTTAGGACTGAGTTTAAATTAACCTGTTTCTCAGATCATTAATATACTAAGCCATTATCTTTTCCCCAAATGCTCATTTTCCCCTGTTCCCATGTTAAGTTTTGAATGTGGTTCTGTGGCAAGTTCTACATCATTTTAATGTCATCTTCCTCTCTGTGTATTGGTGTCATCAAGAAAAGGCCTGATTCCACTGGTGCTTGATAAGGCCAGTGCCTCAGGAGACAGAGCTGTAGTGACAAGAGAAGAAAAAAAAATTCAGCAGAAGCAGGAGCTTTGTTTTCAAAACACCTTCCCCATTCCAGGAAGTGGAGGAGTTACAGATGCAGGATAGGAATAATGAGGGGAAGAGAGGCAGGCTGATAAGGGGGAGGAATAGTCATATCTTTTCTGGGAATAAGGGGAGATCTTCCAAGATGTCGGGTGCCATCTCTTTTTGCCCTGTTTATGGTCTGGTGGTTCTGGTCTTGGCAGCTGGTCGGTGTCTTTGGCTCAAAGGTTAAGGTCTCAAGAAAGACACAATATGAAGATATATTGTCAGGGCCTGTTTGTTGTTCTGGTCACCCTATCGGATATCTGCAGGCCCAAGTGAAGAGGCAGTGTTTTCAGCAAAAACAACCTTCAAGTCCTTGAAAAGTATCCCAGGCATCTGTTATCATCGTGACTCACATGGCAGAGGTGTTATCTCCAGCAGAGCTAGCAGGAGGCTAATAAAGTCTTGCCCAGCCGTGTGACCTCTGAAATTAGTGATTTTTAAGTCACCTAAGAGCAGGTGAACTTTGAGGGTTTATTTAGCTTTTTCATTGATAACATTGGCACATATCATTGATTTGGCACTATTACTATTATCAGTTATTTTCCATAAAAATAACAATTGCTGTTGAGTGCTTGAATAAAGATCAGGCCCTTGGGGCTTTTCATGTTATCTGATACAGTCCTTGCACTAATGCTGAGTATGTAGTCATGTTCATTGCCTTTACGTATCAAGAAATGTAGGTAGGAAGTTCTGTCCTTTAGTCTATTCCATCTTGTCTTTAATTTTTAGTTTTCTCCTGTTTTAAATTTTCAGATCTTTCTTATTTAAAAACTGAAAGAGTTGAGTGGTCAGTCTTCTTTTTGCCAAGTAATTTATACTATCTCTCTGAACAAAGCTGAGTAACAAACCTGGATCTATCCCCACCTATTTTATGGAGACTCTGAGACAGTTCTGGACTTTTGCTTCCCCAGTGATCCTCTTTCACTGTCTGCATTCTAACATACAGGTCAGCACTGAGGAAATCAGGCAAGAGACAAAGGAACATTTTCATGTTATGTCAGTGAAACATGCTAGCATTAGGATCAGATATATTTTTTAAATCAAAATAATTCAAGTATGAGAGTCTCCTAAGTTGCTTTTATAGCCCTTTTCTATAAAGAGCCTTTTATTAAAAAGGAATGTCATTCCATGAATATTTGGTAAAAACCTGGAATAAAATGCAAGATAAAAATCGTCTTGTACTTTATCGAGTTTATAGGTCAGCAAGAGGTGGAGAATTAAATATTTAGATATAAGCTTGTGACAGTGTTTTGTTAGTTTAAATTTGATACACAGGATGCTGTGATAGCATGCACCACAAGGAGCTAACCTGAACGGGGATGCCCATTTCCTGAAGTAACATATAAATGACATTTGAGACCAAAGTGTCTGTTTTATTTAGAAGAGGATGAGGGTGTGTCTCAGTTTGCTTGGCTGTTGTAACAAAATACCATAGCCTGGGTGGTTTAAGCCACATGTATTTATTTTCTATCTATTCTGGAGGCTAGAAGTCCAAGGTTGAGGTTCTGCTAACAAAGTTGGTTTCTGGTGAGGCCTGTCTTCTGTATGTAGGTGGTGTCCTCATGGGCTTTTCTCTGTGAGGGCAGTAGGAGAGAGCTTTGGTGGTTTTTCCTCTTTTTATAAGGACATCAGTCTTATAGGGTTAGGGCCCCGCCTTTATGACATCATTGAACATTTACCTCTCTAAAGGCCTGGTATCTAAATACAGTCACACTGGGGTCATATAAAGTTTTAACATATGACTTTTGGGGTTATAATTCAGTCCCTAATGGGAGATATTGGAAGGAGAATGTTCTAGTAGAGAGGATGCTGCACTGGAGCATATGAAGACAGAAAGTGAGAAGGACTCGGAAGCATTGAGCATGGCGTGAGCCGGGGGTGCATAGAGTACCAGGGCTGTGGGGAGGACGAGTCACCAGAGTGAAGGCTCTTCAGAGCAGATCTCAAGTACTGTGTTTTTATTTTAAAGCTTGAGTGTATATCAAATCGCTCTGGATTCAGAGTAAATCTGGAGTTTAATAACTGTAAGACTGTGAAAAAATCATTTGGTTTGATTCTCAGTTTCCCCATTTTAAAAATAGGAATTATAACTCTCAACTTCCTGGACTGTATTATATGAGATAATGATGATTGTAAAATATCTTGGAAGCCAAAAAACAATGTGTAACAATGAGGTGTTTTTTATCTTTCTGCAAACCAGTTAGTTTCAGTGTATGAACCTGATGTTCTTTCCCTTGATGGCTTTCACAACATGCGAAGTCCCATATAGACCACTGGGTCCTGTCCTTTATAGCACCCCATACATCTATATTCTTTACCATTTTCTCCTTTAACTATGTACCTTTTGTTGTTGTTGTTGTTGTTGTTAAAGAAATGGCAGGTTTAAAAAGAAATTGGGTTGCTCTTTGAATTAAAACAGTATGTGCTTCTTTATGAAAAATTTTCTTCTATTATTCCCAATTGTCTTCTTTCTTCCCTCTTTCTTGCTTTGTCCAGGCAGAACTGTCCTCAAGACTCTAGATGCTGTAGTGCTTCTCTGACTTTCAGGCCACAGTGTCAACTAACAGCATTTTCTGAGCTCACTGAGCTATTTCTCCTATCCTCCCAATATCTAGACATCCTACCTTTCTATGAAGATGTTTCTGACTGACCCAGAAGAAGGGATAATTTTCTCTGTGAAATGTCCTTTTATTTTCCATCATACCCAAGTGTCATCATTCTGTGCAAAATATACATGGTTTTACTTATTTGTGAGATGTAATTTATGAAGTAATAAAAATCTTTATATATATCTATATATCTGTATATCTATATATAGATATGGGCTGGGATTTGGCTCAGTTGGTAGAGCGCTGCGCTGCAGTCTCTGAGGTCCCAAGTTCAATTCCCAGCACCACAAAAATGGGAGAAGGGCCTGGCAATCCATTCCCAAGGCAATCCCGGAAGAGTCAGCCATTGAAAACCCTATGAGGGTCGCTATGAGTCGGATACCGACTTGACGGCACTTACACACACACACACACACACATATATAGATATATATATATATAATTTTTTTTTTAAATTGGTATTTCAATGACAAAGTCAGTGTCTCTTAAGAAGCTGTACTTTACATTTAAAATTTTGTACTCCTCATCATTTTTCATGGAGTGGTTTACAAGGCCCTTTCAATTCTTTATTTAAATAATCCAAGAAGCTACTAGAGGAGAATAAAAAGACCATCAAAATGTTCGTAAGGCAATCAGACTTGTTGAAAGGGACATGCACACCTCATCAGCTGTCAGTATCCTTATTTTCTCTTTATATGGCTTTTGTTTTATTTAATCCAGAGCTTGCCCTTTTCATCATAGAATTTTGCTCATAGCCATTTGATTGATACTATATAATAAAATGCTGGGATTTAGCTCAGTGGGTAGAGCGCTGCGCTGCAGTCTCTGAGGCCCTGAGTTCAATTCCCAGCACCGCAAAAATGGGAGAAGGGCCTGGCAATCCACTCCCAAGACACTCCCGAAGCACTCAGCCATTGAAAACCCTATGAGGGTTGCTATGAGTCGGATACCGACTCGACGGCACCTAACAACAACAACAACAACAACATATAATAAAATACTCTTCGCAGCAGCACAGAATTTGAATTGATTTTCAGCATAGAGGAGAGAACCAAAACAAAGGAACACATAAGAGTTCCTGCTGGTAGAAACAGACCAGTCACCATGCTCCCTTTTGGTACCCGTAGTGATGTTTTATTGATTCTCAGTCTTGAAGTGGCAAAGAGACCATTTTCAGGAAGATCAGAGTTCTTTGCATGGAAAGACAAGTAATATAAATGATCATGGAAGGATGAAGGTGACTAAGTAAGTAATACCAGTACTTGAAGAACTTCTAAAATAAATTTCATAAAATAAGTTAGTATATACATAAACACATTTTCTCTCTGTATTGAAAAATTCTCTAACTTACCTGCTTGCTAAGAATAATGATATTAAAGGTTTATCAAGATATACTTTATAGAAATAGATTTAACATTGAATTGTTTTTCTGTTTTTTACATCTGTGCTCTCACTACTACCACCTAGTGGAATAAATGAAACTTTACTTGTCACTTAAAATCAGGGAAGGAATTGGACAAGGTGAATATTTTTTTGATGCTGGGGATTGAAACCAGGGCCTTGTACATGCTAGGCATGTGCTCTACCATTCAGCTACAACACAAGCCTCAAACAAGGTGAAATATATCACAAGAAAAAATTTTCATGATCATAGGTTATTACTTTTTAAAATATAATGTAGGTTGCACAAAACAACCTCGAACAACAAGTTCTAAGTGAGAAAGTCCTAGGCATTCGTGTGATAGTTCACAAATACATTATTTTATTTAGAAATTTAGAACCTAGGTATTTATTTGATGTCTGGCATATTGTATCTCTAAATTATGTTGAGAAGCTTCTCTTGATTCCTTATTACCAGAGTTCATAAAAATATCTAAAATGTGAAGCTATGAAGCACCCATGAAAAATGGTATCATTGTACTTTCTTAAGTAATAGTTAAATAAAGGTACAGGGATAATATTGTCAAGTTTCTTCAAAGCTGGGAAGAAAAGCAGATGTGTATACCCTGGAAAAGTTTTCCTTCTCACACAGTGAAGCCAAAAGAGGCAAAATAAGCTTGCAGTCTCCTACCCTGTATTGGCAGAGTATTCTTTTTATCTAAAACTCCCGTTAAATAACACACAAACCAGCCAAAAAGCAACACTTCCTCTTGCTTGCTGACTGATTTCTCTGGCTTGGTCATCAATTATCCAGCATCAGTTTGCTGTGTGGCCACTGGAGCGCTCCCCCAGTTCTCATGTTCCTGATCAGTCCTGATGGTGTCACCTTCCTGTTGCCTTAGGACAGCCGTCTTCTCAGATGGCAGCAGGGCACACACACACTTTTTATAATGCTCAGACATATCTTACCACCTGATTCTTGAGGGGCTGGGTGTTAAGCAGTGGGTCAGGGACTGTGTGGCAATCTGTCATAAGGGGAGGTGTAACAGAAATTCAGGTGAAAAATACCCCAAAGCCCATTTTCAACCAGTTGTGACAAACATAAGGCACATGATCAGCTAGAATTGAGTCTCCTCCTCTTGTACTGTCTCTCTGCATGACAGACCTCCAGCCCCATGCACCCAGACCAGGCTCCCGTGAAGACTGAACAGTAATGGTTTGTACTCATAGTGGATCAGTCTTGACTTGCTGCCTTTCTTCCTGTGGTCTTGAATTGCACAGCAGAGCCTAGTGACCTTTTTTGCCCTTATTATCCAGAACTTTTGTTTTCTCAGTTTTCCCCCTTAGTAAAACACTGATCCTGCCTGTTTTTGTGCTGAGGGAATTTGTATGATTTTTGCATTGCTGGCTTTTGATTTTCTGTTCACGGGAAAGGCTGTCTTCTTTCTCTGTTATTCATACAAGTCATTCATGCTGTCTTTCTGATGCTGTTTGCCCTGTCCGGTGTCTTTACCTCTGGAAAAGCTGCACTCTTGCCCTGTATCAAAGCACACACCTCTGGAAAAGCTGCACTCTTGCCCTGTATCAAAGCACACACAGGTAGGAGCGTTCGAGGCTCACTCCTCGACCTCCGCCACCTACTGGAGGCTCTGCTGTGTCCTGGAGCACTCACCAGGCTGGGAAACAGAAGGGCAGGTTTGAGAAGCAAATAGTATTTTTTATCTCCAAGGACTAAAACCTGTGTTCTTCCCTTATTTAATTCCCAGTCAGTGCAACCTTGAAAGGTGTTATATAGCCATTGGTTTAAAATCTGCTTCTCTAAAACCCTATTAATGACAGCAGTAGTGACGATGACAAATTTGCCTTTTCTCTAAAATCCTAACTTGGAAAGCAAAGCAAAATGAAATGGAAGTACTCCATTCTCAGTATTTTTTTCTTAAAAGACCTTAAAAGTCTTTATGTCAATTGACTTTAATTGGCTGTCTCCTTCTGGGCGATGATTACAGTTCTATTCTAGACTTTAAAGACCTGATGCTTACATTGTCAATTACAAATGCATGTACTTTCCCTTTATTGCAGCCTTCTCTTGGAGTCAAGAAGCCTTCCAAAGCTCTGCTCTTTGTAGTGTTGAGCCCAGTGGGACCTTATTTTTCAAGTGGAACCTTTAATCCAGTATCCCTGTGGGCCAATCCAAAGTATGTTAGAGCCTGGGAAGGTGGAACTGGAGACTGCAAGATGGGAGGGTAAGTCAGTCTTGTGTATGTCTCTCAAGGAAAATGTCCTTCCTGACCTTGTAGTAATTGCCATTTCATTTCAATGGTAAGCCTTGTTGTTAGGTGCCATTGAGTTGGGTCTGACACATAGTGACCCTCATAGGGTTTTCAATGGCTGATTGTTTCGGGAGTGGGCTACCAGGTCCTTCTCCCATTTTTGCAGTACTGGGGATCGAACCCAGGACTTCAGAGTGTGCAGAGCAGCACTCTACCAACGGAGCTAAACCCCAGCGTCTTCAACAGTAATACATACAATAATCAAACGTGAGTGCCCGTTTATGGTTTCTTTGGTTTTCAGCATTGTAATTGTGCTAGTTGTTTAAAGGATAACCTATGGCCTTTCCTAAAGTAGAAACATCGGATATGATGCATAGCAGGAACTACAGTGAGTAAAACAGGTATTGGAGTGGTGCTCTGAATGAACTGCCCCAGACACTGGTCATCTTTGGCTGCAGGCTGGTGGTTGGCATTAATGAGCATCTGGTCCTGGAATCAAGGTTCTTAGTTGGCTCTGAAGGGTTCTGTCTGGGGAAGGTGCCTGCTTCGCTGGAGTACTGTCCTCAGTGCCCCAGATTTTACCACACCTGCTGTGAACTGGCTGAGGGACAGCCTGGCTTTGGCTCGGTAAGGCTGGTCTCATAGGCCATCTGTAGCTGGCAGGAAATAAAAGAGCATCTGACAAGTGTTGGACAATTTCATGGGTAGACTTGGCCTTGGGTTAAGAATGTCCCTCTCAGTGAATGACAATAGCAGGATTAACCACAGGGGGCTCTTCCTTTGCCTGTATCAGGTGGTGATGTGCATCACTACCTAGGACAGTAGCATTTCTAAGGCAACTCATTGGCCATCTCCTGGGAGATTAAAGAAGGTCAGGGAGAATGCCATGCCTCTGGGATGTTAGCAGTGGCAACTGGTTTTCAAAGGCACCCATGTTCCCCACTTGCAATTATATTGTTTTTCCTTTCAGGGTATTTGCAGGGGGTATTCTCATGGAGAAATGTGCATTTGGTTCCTCAAGTCCAAAGAAGCCCCTGGGCCCCTTCACTTCTCATAATTGTAAAATTGTAAAACCTGATTTAAGCAGTGTCTGCTAAAGAGGAAGCATAGAGGAGCCTACAGCCTGTTTTCAAAAGACTCTAGGATTTCTATTCTCTATGTAAGGAGGAGAGTGGGGCAAGAGGGTATTTGTGCAGTCTGAGGATTTCTTGCCTTGCCCAGGGTCTCCTTTGTGCATACAATTGGCCTTGCCTTCTCATAGACTTCAGGTGGCCCCCGTGTCAACTTAAGAACTGATTAGTTTCTTCCATTGTCAGTTGCCCCCAAGACTCTTGTGAGGAAATGTGGATTTGGGGTTTCAAGTCCAAAGGAGCCCTTAGGCCCCTTCAGTCCTGGTAATTGTCTTGTGTTAAGTTATTAATTACATCTGCAGAATCTCTTTTGACATGTAAAGAAACAATTCTAAAGTTCTGAGGATTAGAATGAGGACAACTCTGGGGAAGGAAAGTATTCTGCCTATCCTCTGTCTTTAGGTAAAGTAAAGGGGTTAATACCCTGCTTTAAGTTATGTGGTGGAGCTGGGTTCGGTGGCCCATACCTGTAATCCCAGCAACTCTGGAGGCAGAGGCAGGAGGATAGCGGATTCAAGGCTAGAGGCAGCCTGCATAATTTAATGAAACCCTGTCTCAAGAAAAAAAAATTAAAAATGGGCTGGGGATGCAGCTCAGTGGTAGAGCACTTGCAAAGTATGTACAAGGCCTTGTTTCAACCCCCAAGTACAACCAAAAAAAAAAAGTTATGTGCTAAAGTTAAAAACATTTCAGAAGCATGAATGTATTATTTAACTGTTTAACTTATGTTGTTGTTGTTGTTAGGTGCCTTTGAGTTGGTATCCGACTCATAGCGACCCTCATAGGGTTTTCAATGGCTTACTGTTTCGGGATTGCCTTGGGAGTGGATTGCCATGTCCTTCTCCCAGTTTGCGGTACTAGGAATCGAACTCGGGACCTCAGAGACTGCAGAGCAGTGTTCTACCAACTGAGCTAAATCCCAGCCCATTTAATTTATAGGACTATGAATTAGTTCTCCATCAACATGCGCAATCTTTTTGTAATAGTTAAATTAATAATAAAATAATAGTATGATGTGCTCCCATTTCTAAACCACAAACTGCTGAGTGGAAGTTTCTGGGGAAAGAATAGGTCATTAAAGTACTATAGAAGCAATTGGCATAGTAAAAATAACTTACTCTAGTTATGCATTTGCTTTTTCTGGCTCTCAGAGACTTGGACATTCTGAGAATAAATGGAAAGGTTTGGGCTTAAGAATTTATTTCCCACTTGGGAGGCAGAGGCAGGAGGATCCCAAGTTCAAGACCAAAGGCAGTCTGTGTATTTTAATGAGATCATGTCTCAAAAAGTAAAAAAAAAAAAAAAAAGAAAAAAAATGGGCTGGGTGTGCAGCTCAGTGGTACAGCACTTGCAAAACATGTAAATGCCAGGCCCTGGGTTCAACCCCCAGTACCACCCTCCCCCCCAAAAAAATCTCCCCCCCAAAACTATACCCCAAACCAGAGTTTTGGTTTAGTTTTCAAAATCCATTTCCCCTTCTTTCTTTATTATCTGCAGACTCTGGGAACAAGGCAGCGTTTTAAGGGAAATCTAAGCAAATTGTTCACCTTTTAGGACCTCAACATAAAGTATGGACAGTGACTGTCATAGCAGAAGCCATGTTCAAGTATTACTTGGTCAAGGTAGAGTTTTAGTCCACTAGCTCTTCAAAATCCTAATAATGGAATATAATAATGGATGCCAGAGGAAGAAAAACAGATTCATTGTCATCCACAATGAAAGTCAGGTGTCTACTATGTGTTACTGGTGACTTCTTTGGTCTTCTCTGTCCCAGTTTATATCTAGCAACTGAAATCAGTTGCTTCTTTGTTGTATTTTGTTCTTTAAAAGTAAGCAATGAAATGGAACTCTAGGCCTCCATTTTAAATTCTTTGTGGGTCAGCCCTGAATGGCTGTTGTGGTAGGCCCTGGGGTTGCAGAGGGAATTTAGACCTAATCCTCACCTTCCAGGAAATTACAGTCCAGTGGAGGGAACAGTCGGGGCATCTGTAAAGATACCAGAGTGTTAGAAATGCTACAATAGAGTCCTCCACGAAATTGGGTTCTCTGTCCAGTGCAGGAGGGTTAGACCCAATCTGCCCATTAGCCCATTTATTTTACCCTTCCTCACCTAATATATGTCCTGATACCTACCTACTTCATCTCTCTCTTTTTCCTACTTAATGAAACAGTTCTGAAACTAGAAAAAATTACTTTTTCCCTCAACAGAATAGTATTTTTTTTTGCTTTTCTTAAGGTATCCTTATCAAAACACAGCTTAATTTCCTTTTGTATTCTTTGTATACATAATTATATGTGCAAACTGTTTTCCACATACCAACAATTTGTGAAAATACATTAATAGACCTAAATCTGTATTGTTTTTCTAAGAATACTTGAATTCATACTCAGCAATCAATATTTCAGCATTCCACCTTACTTAGAAATGACTCAAATGTACACTTACAAATATCCCATTTATATTTACCTACTTTATTTTTATAGAAGAAGGACATGGCAGTCCATTCCCGAAATAGCCAGCCATTGAAAACGCTATGAGGGTTGCTATCAGTCAAACACGACTCAGTAGCACCTTACAACAACAACAGCTTTATATTTAACAGTTATTCTTGCATTACTTATGAAAACTGAGATAGCAAGCTAGGTTCTGTGGTGCATGCCTGTAATCCCAGTGAGTCAGAGACTGCAGCAGGAAGATTGCGAGTTTGAGGCAGAGGCAGCCTGTGTAACTTGGTGAGACCTTGTCTCAAAATGAAAAAGGGGCTGGGGTGCAGCTCAGTGGTTGAGCACGCTGGGTTCAATCCCTCAGTATGGGGGGAAAGAAAGAAAGCTGAGATAGCAGAGAAACATAGTCACTTCAAGTTATTTGTCACTGAAGAAACCATAAAAGATGCTGTGCTGGAAACATAAAAAGTAATGGACATTGCATCCTACTGTCATTTATATATTTATTTTTAGATCTTAAACATCCAACAGAAATATAATTCTCACTAGCAAGAGACACAGGCAAATGTGTTAATAATTACTTGTTTTTATTTTACCAACAAATTTAAATCAATTTACCGCTTTGAATAGAATTCATTGGGGGATTTTTGTCATGTAGACATACTAGTTTATAAAAAGACAGTTGAATCTAAGTTACATTTATGGCTTTGACCAACATGTTTTAGGTAAAGCACCTCACATGGCAGCCTTTTTTTTTTTTTAAACAACCTGTTTATATTTTGTTTGTTCATTCCATGTCTTGGTGTCAAATAGTTTAGGCAACAAGGCCAGAAGAAAGCAAAAAATATAAAGACACAAAAGCCTCTTCATGTTTTTAAGTTAGGCATGCTAATCAAACAAAAATACTAAAGTAGGCAAATAGAGCCAAACAATTCACTAGAAAAAGACCATAAGATATTACCATGAGCTCACTAATGTTAAGAATCCCTGTTCAAAAACACAGAGTGGCCATAGGCACCTCTGCCAAAAGCTCCCTTTAAGAATTTTGGGGGGACTTTAGTAAGTCTGAGTTAAATTCTGCCCCATGCCATCTCCTAGATCCATTTTTCTCCAGATTCTAATACATAATTGTCACCAGCTAGTATTGCAATAGAAAATTATCTGTTTCTTACACATAGAAAGGTAGCTAAACTTGGGCTATTTTAGAATGTGCCCAAGTAAGCTATCATTTAGAACAGACATCAGGCTTCCCATTCCTGCTTTCTATGTCCAAGTACACAAACATCCACTCAGAGGTACCTTAGACATAAAAACAAACCTTGGTACAGAGTCCAACAAGTATTTCTTTTTTTGTTTTTTGATATAGGACCTTATGTAGCCCAGGCTGTTCTGGAACTCACTATGCAGACCAGGCTGGGCTTAAACTCATGTCAGTCCTCCTACCTTAGCCTCCTGAGTGCTGGGACTATAGGTGTACACCATGCCCAGCTCCCAGCAATATTTCCTCTTAACACTTGTTGTTGTTAGGTGCCGTCGAGTCGGTATCCGACTCATAGCGACCCTCTGTACCACAGGGGAAACAGAATTGTCAGTGCTTCTCTGCGGTTCATAGGGTTTTCAATGGCAGATTGATTTTTGGGAGGGGGTTGCCAGGCCCTTCTCCCAAGCCTACAGCTTCTGGTGTTCCCAGGCGGTCTCCCATCCAGGTACTAACCAGGTCTGACCCTGCTTAGCTTCCGAGATCTGACGGGATCGCATGCCACAGGGCTACGGCTGCAGGCCCTCTTAACGCTACTAGGTTTCAAACAGGGAAAAAAAGGGAGCTCCCAACTTACCCAGCACAGGAGCTAGGCGCTCCCCCCGCCATGTTGATTACTTATGTCAGTGGCGTGTGTTTGGGCAGCCTGTGCTGTGATCGGTGGAGGCATGGCAAAATCCCCAGAACAAGAGAGTCCTGGCACCTGGTACAGACAGTCTCAAGGGTTCCTCCTTCAGGGGTTCAGCTCTCCAGGACCAGTAATTCTCATGGCTATCTTGCCAAAAATTGTTACTCAACCCCAGTCTGACTGCTGCATAACAGGCTATTAAACTAGAAGATGAGGTGTTGAGGCAAGGAAGGAGACCTTATTCAAAAAGTTGGCTGAACATGAAGATAGAGGCCTTTGTCCAAAGTCTTTCTTGTCAAGAGGTTGATTTAGGGGTAGTTTATACAGGAAATGGGTGATCGCAAACTGGTGGACGCCTTCTCACAGGTGGAGGTTTATGGCCAAATGATGTGTGTATGATCCTAATCACCTAGTCATGAGATGATTTTCAGTTCAGCAAATCTGAAGAACCAAGGCCCTCATTTCCTTGAGCTATTCTTGGCATTGAGTAGTTTGCCCACATGGAGTTCCTGACCTGTTACACAATACATAGGCTAGAAGGAGTGTCTACCTAAAGGCCTCTTGCTGATCACTAGACTCACAGGAATGAAAAGAAACATACTTCATGTGATTGTCATGGCAGACGAGCCATGTGCAGGTATTACATAGGGAGATGGGCCTGAGATCAAGTTTCAGTGTTCAGCGTCAGAAATGGCAGGGAAATCTATATTAATTGGTGTGTGAGAAATTTGGTAAAGCAATTTGGAAAGTATTAGTACTTTCTGTACAAGAGAGTGTACAATTAGAGTGAACCCTAATGTGAGCTGTGGACACATTTACCACGCATACTGTAATATGTTAAATAATAGGAGACACTGAGAGGGGCCTAGAGAAGGGTTTATAGGAGCTCTGTACATTTTTATTCCATTTTTCTGTAAATCTTTTAAATGCTCTGAAAATAAAGTTTGGTATTTAAAAAGGGAAACAAAATAAAACTTTGATGCAGGTGGGCTGTAATCAGTGGAAATTGACTAGAAGTGCCTCAGGAGAGGAAGAGACTAGGAGAGAGTGTTGGGGCTCAAAAATACAAGCAAAATTGGTGAGAGGGATGGCAGTGAGTTACCAAAAGGATAGATTTTTAACCTGTATATCTATTGTTTTACAGAATTTTGTAAAACTCTACTCCTGTGCTCCAATCTGGAGAAATACAAGAAAACAAATGATTCTGCGTTGAGAGTCATCCAGTTGAGTTAGCAGAGACATTTCGAGTCAAGTTTAGAACTAATTAAGCTAACAATTATCCTCAAAATGATTTTTAGGACGTCAGTAATCAATTGGTGTTACTAAGTAGCTATTGATTTCCATAATCTCAAGATTTTATACTTTAAGTGGTTCTGAGGAAAGAAGAGAAGTATTTTTTCCCGTTAGTTGTAAGATTATTCCACTATTTTGAAGCCATTGGGGGTAAGAGCCAGTCCTTTCCTTCCTTCCTTCCTTCCTTCCTTCCTTCCTTCCTTCTTTCCTTCTTTTTCTTTTTTTCCTTTTTTGAGACAATGTCTCACTGTGTAGTCCAGGCTGGCCTTGAACTCGCTTGGATCCTCCTTCCTCCTGCCTCAGCTTCTCCAGTGCTTGGATTTACAGGTGTGTGCCACTACACCCACCTCAGCCTTTTATTTCTGAGTATGTGTGAGAACTGTAATACAATGGCAGGCAGCTGAGGGGATGTTCTAACATTGTGGGCCTCCCTTTGGTTGCACATTGAGATCACCCAGGAGCTTTACCAAATGCTATTGCCTGGTTTCCACTTCTAGAGATTCTGGTTATTTCAGTCTGGGGTATAGATTGATCATCAGGATTTTTGAATATACAGCCAAACTTGAGAAGCACTTAGCTAGAAGAAGGTCTTTCATCATTGGAACATCTTTAGTCCCAGGCAGTTTCTTAGTTTGGAATGAGTCAATCTTCTTTTCTTTCTCCTTCTGTCTCCCTATCTCCATTTCCATTTCTGTCTGTCTGTCTGTCTGTCTCTCTCCCTCTCTTTGTCTTTCTCTCTCTCTCTGTCTCTCTCTCCCTTCTTCCCCCCATACACTATTACTCTTTTTTCTTTTTTTTTTTTAATATTAGTATTTATACATGTTAGTGGGGTACAGAGTAGTAAGTCATTTGATATATCCGTTATGCATCTATCAAATCAGTATTGCTTACACTTCTATCTCCTTAAACCTTTTATAGAACAAAATAAACAAAAAGAAAAAGTAAGAATTTTAATTAGCATGTAATGACAGTTGTATACAACTATGGATTATAGCCCTGATTACTTTTCTCTTATCCTTTTTCTTCTGCTTATTTTTTGTATTTTCATAGAGTTGTATCCTGTATTTTACATTTTTTCTTTCCCTCTTTACCCCTGTAAGTTGTTCCCTCTTCCTCTTCCCGAATTCCCCCTCATCCATTTCCTCTCTCTAATCCCCTCCCCCCTCATATTGAGTCCACTTATATCTTCTGTCTTCCATTCTTAGATGATTGTGTACACACACACACACACACACACACACACAGAGACACACACACACACATTAAAAAAAAATTTTTTTTTTCTTTTAAGGTCAACTTAACTCCTGCATATGAGTAAGAACATGCAGTATCTCTCTTTTTGAGTCTAGGTTATTTCACTTAAAATGATAGTCTCCAGTTCCATCCATTTTGCTGAAGATGTTATAATTTCATTCTTCTTTACTGTCTACTAATATCCCATAGTATATATATACACCACAATTTTTAAATTCAGTGCACTGTTGATGGACATCTGGGTTGATACCCACACCCTTGCAGTTGTGAAGAGTACTGCGTTAAATATGGAAGTGCATGTGTCCCTGTGGTATGATGATTTATCTTCTTTTGTGTATATTCCTAGAAGTGGTATAGCTGGATCGTGTGTTAATTCTATTTTTAGTTTTCTAAGGTACCTTCAGATTGATTTCCATGGTGGCTGAACTAATTTACAGTCCCACCAGTAAAGGGTTCCTTTTTCTCTGCATCCTCACCAGGATTTGTTGTTATTTGTTTTGTTAATCTTGGCCATTCTTACTGGCATGAGACTCTCAGCATAGTTTGGATTTGCATTTCCCTAATGGCTAGGGATATTGAGCATTTTTTATGTGCTTATTTGCCATTAATATTTCTTCTTTTGAGAACTGTCCAGTTCCATTGCCCACTTATTTATTGGATTATTTGTGACTTTGGTAATGTTTAAATTCTTAAGTTCTTTGTATACTCTAGAAATTAATCCTCTGTTAGATATATAGGATACATCACATTCTGTGGCCTCTCCCTTTAGTCTATTAATTGTTTCTTTTGCTGTGCAAAAGCTTTTTAGTTTTATGTAATCCCATTTGTCAATTCTTGGTGCTGGGCAATTGGAGTCTTGTTAAGGAAGTACTTTCCTATGTGTATGTGTTGGAGTGTGTTCCCTTTCTTTTCTTCTAGTAGTTTTAAGGTTTCTGGTTTTATGTTGAGGTCTCTGATCTATTTTGAACTGATTTTTGTACATTTTAAGAGGTATGGGTCTACTTATTTGTACTTAAAATGTACTTTGTAAGAGGTATGGGTCTACAGTCACCCATTGTACATATGGATATTCAGTTCTCCCAGCACCTTTGATTGAAAAGGCTATCTTTTCCCCAGTGTACACCTTTGGCACCTTTGTCAAAGACTAGGTGACTGTGGTTGGATGGGTGTATATCTGGGTCTTCTATTCTGTTCCATTGACTTTCATGCCTGTTTTTATGCAAATACCAAGCTGTTTTTGCATCAGTACCAAGCTATTTTTGCCACAATGGCCCCGTAGTATAATTTGAAGTCAGGTATTGTGATGCCTCCTGCACTGTTTTTTGATGCTTAGGATTGTTTTGGCTATATGTGATCTTCTGTGCTTCCATATGAATTTTAGGGTTTTTTTCTATTTTTGTGAAATATAACATTTCAATTTTGATGTGAATTGCATTGAATCTGTAGATTGCTTTTGGTAGTATAGCCATTTTCATAATATTCTTCTGTCATATGTGGCATTTATGATATTCTTTCTGTACCCAATTTCTTCAGGACTTTTATCATGAAAGGATGTTGAACTTTGTTGAAAACTTTTTCAGCTTTGATTGAGATGATCATGTGATTTCTGTCTGCAAGTCTCTTGATATGTTGAATTACATTAATTGATTAGCATATGTTGAACCAGCCTTGCATCTGTGGGATGAAGCCCACCTGATCATGGTGTATGCTTTTTTTATATATTGGCTGTATTTAGTTTGCAGGACTCTACTTGAAGATTTTTGCATCAATGTTCATCAGGGAAATGGTCTATAGTTCTCTTTTTTTGTGGTGTTCTTATCTGGTTTCGGTATCAGGGTGATACTGGCTTCATAGAATGAATTTGGAAGTATACCTTCCCTTTCTATTTTATGAAATAATTTGAGGACCAGAGGTTTTAGTTCTTTCAAGGTTTGATAGAATTTAGCCATGAACCTGTCAGGACTTGGGCTTTTCTTGGGAGGTTTTTTATGCCTCAATTTCATTGCTTATTATACATCTGTTTAATTCATTTAAAATATTTTCAGGATTTAGTTTGGTAGGTCATCAGTGTCAAAAACTTATCCATTTCCCCTTTGTTTTCATTTCCTGGGTACAACTTCTCAAAGAAGTCTCTGATCATCTTCTGTATGCCATTGATATCCATTGTTATATCCCCTTTTCATCTCTAATTTTATGGATTTGGGCGCTCTCTCTCTTGCGCTCTCTCTCTCGCTTTCTCTCTCTCTCTCTCTCTCTCTCTCTCGCTCTCGCTCTCTCTCTCACAGTTTGGCTAAGGGAGTGTTGATTTTGTTTGTCTTTTCAAAGAACCAACTCTTAGTTTCTTTAATTTTTTTGTATTGTCCGACTGGACCTAACACATGTCTACAGAATATTCCATCCCACAGAGGCAGAGTACACATTGTTCCCAGCACCACATGAAACTTTTTCTAAAATAGACCACATTTTAGTCCATAAAAATGCCTCAACAAGTACAAAACAAATGAAACCATCCCCTATACCTTGTCAGATCACAATGGAATAAAACTAGAAGTTAAAAGTAAGGAAAACTACAAAAAAAAAGTTACAAATACATGGAGATTAAATAACACACTTTTGGGTTATTGGATTCCCAGTGTCTCCAAGGGCTGGCCTCAGAGTCAGGTATTTCAAAAGGTTAGAGAAATACAGACAGCTATGGGTCTTGATAAGGGAACAGAATCAACTATACAATGTCCTTTTCGATTGCTGGGAGGTGGCATATGTCTCATACAGTCTTATCATCCTTCCTGGATGAATGTAGAAGTGAGGAGTGATTTTTATTCTCTCTTTCCTTCTAGCAAGTATGCTGTGTATGAGGTTATTATATATCAAGAAAGCAAGGACCACCAGACCAAAGCCTTTGTCCTACAGGAGTCTTAGGCTGATATTCATATTGCAGGTGCCTGGGAAGCACATGGCTAGGCTGGGAGGTAGCTGGCTGCAGAGCTCTCTGTTCCCTTTCTTCCTGCCTATTATGCTCTGACATACTGGATTGTCTTTATTTTAGGAGAAATCAGTTGAATTTACTTTCTTGGAGGGATGCTTTAATTTCTTTAATTTCCTAGATACTTACTCAAATTTATATTGAAAATTTTCTCCATAGGCAGTTTTCCCACTTTTTCAATTTTCTCTTTCATCGAAGAACATGGTTTCTCTTCTGAATGTTAGAAGCACGTGACTGGGAACTGAAATATATTCCAAAGGTGGCAGCTACTCTGTGGACAGTTATAGTACAGTCAGCCCCTGAGTTGTTGTTGTTAGGTGCCATCGAGTCGGTATCCAACTCATAGTGACCCTCATAGTGTTTTCAATGGCTGTTTCGGGATTGCCTTGGGAGTGGATTGCCAGGTCCTTCTCCTATTTTTGTGGTGCTGGGAATTGAACTCAGGACCTCAGAGACTGCAGCGTAGCACTCTACCAACTGAGCTAAATCCCAGCCCCTTGAGCCCTGAGAGACAAAAAAAAATGTGTGTAGAAAAGAAACATCATCTATAGAATATAATGAATAATAAATCAATCCATTAAGCACTAAGCATTTAAAAACTCCTTTTCTTTCAATGGACTGTAACAGCTGCCTTTTATTTCTTTCCCTGTCTAAGTAGATTCATGATTGTGAGGAACAATGGTTTCAGTTAGCCACACACTCAAAAGTGTGTGTCTATTGTTAGAAACTTTTTTGAAAGGTTAGCTGCTTAAACTGGGAGAATTTTCATTGTGGTTTTTTTTTTTTTTCCTAGATCAAAGGGCATTTTACATAGGAAATAAATCATTTCAGACACGGGAAAAAAATCTCACATTTGTGTATTTAATCAGAGAAAATTCAACTAAAATATGTAGTTTTAAAAAATGTAGTTAGATGTATAATGGGTTTACATACCTGTTTGTTAGTTTTTATTATTGTTATTTATTTTTTTCAAAATACTCTGTGAGAGATAAAACAAATATTTTCATTTGCCTGACAAATGAAATGAGACAAAAATATGATTTGACTTGCTTTTGTTTCCTAGACATACCATAGGGTTATGACTTGGTAAACCCATGAAACTTATGAAAACATCGTAAGTGGGAAATGCATGTAATATATCTAACCTACCAAATATCACAGCCTAGCAGTACAGTGGGTCTGGGGGTTAGCTCAGTTGGTAGATTACTGCTCCACGTTTTCTGAGGACCCACATTCAATCCCCAGTACCACAAAAATGGTAGAAGGGTGTGGCAATCGACTCCGAGAACAATCCCAAGACAGTTAGCCATTGAAAACCCTATGAGGGTCGCTATGAGTCGGACCTGACTCGACTGCACCTAAGAATACCACCAGCAGCACTCGCATCATAAAGCATTAGTTACCTGTGGTCACATGTGTGACTGGGAGCTATGGTCCACTGTTCTACAGCATCTCAATATAGCTAGCCTGGGAAAAGGTCAGAATTCAAAACCTAAGTTCAGGTTTCTACTGAGCGTGTATCACTTTGGTGCCATTGTGAAGTTGAACGTCTGTTAGGTGAGGATTGTTTGTAGTGGAAATGCAAGTCAGGCCCTGTGACTATGAACCCACAGTTTATCTGTTGGACTCTCCCACAGTCTGGCTTCTCCTCATTAGTAAAAAGCACTCATATTTTTATTCAGTTATTAACTATTTACCATCAGTTCTGAGTAAAGGTGATCTGGCTTTTATGGTCATTAGACAAAAGCCTCCTGTATACCAGACTTGTATCATCTCCAGATTGATCAAGATTTTACTTTTTGTCATGTGTCTGGAAGTACATGTTTTGAGGATCTTTCAATGAATCTTAATATTACTTTGGGGTGAGTTCACTTCGTGTCCCAGTTGCAATAGCCATATAGTATAATAGCTGTTTCCCACAACTTTCTATAATATTTCAGTGATTACCCAATGTTCTTTCAGCTGTAAGTCAGAAAAACAACTCCAACTCTTAGTGGAAAAAAGATCAATTGACTCAATTCACTAGGATGGCAGTGGTGCACCTCCTAGGGGTTCAGATCATTATTGCCAAGTTTTCTGTGACAAGGGAGAAAATACTGACCATTGAGTTTTCATACATTAACATCAATGAGTGATTGAACCCCAAAAAGGGCTTAATTTGAGCAGCTTAGGTCATATGCCCACCTTTTAATTTAGTGGTGGCAGGCAAGATGCTGTAATTGTCAATCTAAGCAGAATGACGTGATTCTATTGGAAAGTCGTGCTTTTGTAAGAGGGATTGGGTGCAGATGAAAATGACACATTTCTATTATAATGTATAGCTCCTGTGCATACTTTACTCTTTTATTTAACACTACACTGCAGCTGTACCACTGTGACGTCCAATCCCATCAGATCTCGGAAGCTAAGCAGGGTCGGGCCTGGTTAGTACTTGGATGGGAGACCACCTGGGAACACCAGGTGCTATAGGCTTGGGAGAAGCACCTGGCAACCCACTCCTAAAAAACAATCAGCCATTGAAAACCCTCTGAATGGCAGAGAAGCACTAACAACAGTGTTTCGCCTGTTATGTGTATGGTTGCTATGACTCCATAGCACCTAACAACACAACACCACAACACCACATTATAGTTTTACTTAGATGTAAGACGTAATTTATAAGGCCTAAGCAAGTATTTTGCTGATGATTACAGTATTGCTTTTAGTAGTTTCAGTTTGCTTGTTTCTGTGCTTCTAGGGGTTTCGTGGCCCAAGAGTGGGTCTGGAGTTTATTCCTGAGCCCCAATTGTTTTATGGTGGTGCCTCTCAAACTTGTCTCCTAGTATCTTCTAAAAGCCAAGAATAGTAGAATTAGATAACCAGAGACTTATGGAGGCAGACAGGCATCATATTCACTTAAAGACTCTCATGTTTTGTCTAAGCATTATATTCCATAAAAATTTCCCATTTAAGTTTTTAAAAAGATAAACTTAAAATGTTACTAGATTATATTGTAATTCAAGGAAGATATGCCATTATTCTTTGATTTGAACTCAAGATAAGTACTATAGGTAGCTTTCAGAATTACTTTTGGCCAAAAGCAGGATTTTTCCTGCCTTACTTTTGGGAATTTTAGACATTGGGCATTAGGTGCTTTGGGGATGTAGTATAAAGTCTCAGATCACAGAGCATTGACTTGTGTTATTTTTTGTTGTTGTTTTGTTTTTGCAGTACTGGGGGTTGAACCCAGGGCCTTGCGCTGCATGCTTTGCAAGTGCTGGACCACTGAGCTGCACCCCCAGCCCATTTTTTTACTTTTTGAGACAGGGTCTCACTAAGTTATGCAGACTGCCTCTGGTCTCGAACTTGCAATCCTCCTGCCTCCACCTCCCCAGCCACTGGGAGTACAGGTGTGCACCACCGTGCCTGGCTCTTGACTTGTGTTTTGATACTTAAGCTGATGTGACTTGATTCAAGTTACTTCTGAAGCTCAGTATCTCATCTGAACAACGGAATTTGAGGTTTAAATGAAATTGTTCATGTCAGACTGCTTGGCATGTAGAATAACACTCAGTAACCTTTAACTATTCCCATTACCTTGGCTACTTACCTCTGTTCTCCTGTCACTATTTTTCATAGCTGGATTCCAAGATTTTATGTTGCTGTCTTTCAGATGAATGCAGTTAGATTCTGTAATGAGTTTCCTGTTATGTTATCAAATTAACTAGAAAAAGTTAACTGTAATATGCTGATTACATCTATCTGTGAACTAAAGGCCTCAGGGTATTAGAGTGTGGAAGATGGAGTATTGAGGGTGATGTGTATTCATGATCAATTGGTTTTCTCTTTCTCTTTCTTAACAAGGAATTATGGCTCATCTCTTATGGCCCAATATGAAGCAGTGGAGAACGGGTGTCAGCAGGTCCTATGGCTGTATGGAAAAGATAATCAGATAACTGAGGTTGGAACGATGAATCTTTTCCTTTACTGGATAAATGAAGATGGAGGTAATCCGCATTGATTTCAGTTCCTTGCTGGTTTTCAGTTATTTTTCAATGGGACTGGTGAGATATGAGCTATAAGATTAGAATAAGGGAATAGATAGTGCAGTTCTAAACGCTACCGATACTGTCCTTTTGTTGTCCAAGCAGACATCAGTTGCAATTTAAAGAAAGTACAAAAGTTTTGTTTTCGTGTCTTTCCTTTTCATCTCTAGACATACTAATTATTGAGGTGTCAAATTAAGGTCTCTCAGTACTCTTAGCATTGTCCTGTCTGAACATCCTGCATTTGGAGGTCTCAGATCAGTTCAGTGGTCATTTGCCATGTATGAAATGCTGCAGTAATAAATGTAGTCTACTGATTGTGTACTGATTGGGAATTTAGTGTACTTTCCTGATATATATAGTTTCTTGCTCTTTTGGGTGTGCATGTGCAGTGTAAGGGATAAAACCCAGAACCTCACACATGCTAGGCAGGAGCTTTACCACTAACCTATACCCCACCCCCTATTGCTGTAGTTCTTTTAAGAACTGTTGCCTTTTCTACATATTTTGATAATATACATGAAGCCCTCATGTATATACATGAGCTACATTTGATTAAAGTACACTATTAAAGACAGATCATTGTTCCTTGAGATTGTACCTAGATTCTGGTTCATTCAAGACTATCACTACATGTCTACTATAGAAATCAGTACTTTGCTATCTTTAATATTCTGAATGCTCAATGCTCATTACCTTTTTTTGCTATTCTTTTTTTTTTTTTCTTTTTTTGGTTGCCAGAGACGATAGGGGCTCAGTGAAATGTTGATAATTTGTATAGTATTGAGTTAAATGGCCAAAAGTGGGGAAGAAAGCAGATATGAATTTATTTCCATTAGAATTTTGGTAGTCAGAGAAAATTTAGAAACACATTTTTAGGTCTAGTTAGGCTGTTTATTTCATGGCAAGTAAGTGTAATGATTCAAAAAAGATATTTCTAAATACGAATTTCCAGTATTAGTTTCAATTAACATTTTTCAAATGAATTTTTTGTTTTACAGTAGTCTCTGTTCGACTTATGTTATACAGCTGCAAAAAGAAGTCAGTGGGGACCCAGATGTGACCGAAAGCAGAATTGTGTACTAATTTGAGTCTTAGCTGTAGAGACTTAACAGTATGAGCTTTCTATTCCATCTGAGGCAGAGTAAACAGAAGGCATGGTGAGAACACCTTGTCCTGGTTGTCCCCAGGCAACTCTGTAGAAACATTTTCATATGGCCCTTGGCACATGAAAAGCCAGATGCAGTTCATACTCTTTCTTCCACTCCTGTTATTTGTACTTGACACTGTGTAAAAACCAAATTTATGCTAGGATTTCTTGGATTTCAAACTTTCACTTATGTATACATATATCAAAAGTGATACCACAGAGATGGCCAGTGTTGACCTCTGCACTTAGGAGACACTAGACTGGTTCCACTCTTCTTCCTACCTGCCCACTACCTCCCCCACTCCAACCCACCCACCAACCTACACACAACTGAAAGTAAAAACAGTGACATCATTCAGATGTGTTAGCACCATTATTTATGTGTGGGAGATGTTAGAACTTCAGCACTGTCTAAATCAGAGCTACATGATTTAACCAAAAACAACCAGAAACTGCCCTGGTAAAAAAATTGTTCCTTATCCAAACAAGGCTCATGGAATATTTCTATATGGCTTTTAAAGGTCAGAATAAAAACGAGTAGATTTGTCTCTGCTTCTGGCAAAATATGTAAGACTTTAAGAGTTGCTCTATGGTAACTCTTGCCTGAGATAATTTTAGTCTCAATGTGCTCCTTTCATTGGAGGGTGTTCACCTAATAGGTCAAATAAAATTTGCAGTAAGAAGTAGAATAACTGAATGGTACTATGAGAGAAGAAAGTAGAATATTAGGAAAAATCTTCGTGTTAAAAAATAACATCGAAACAAATCTGTAGATACTTTGATTTATACCATGTGGCTTTCAGAAAATACAATGATGAGTTGAAAATCAGCATTGTACTGGTTTTTCACAGATTTTACCAATAGGGGGCATAAGTAGAGATCTTTCAGTAGTAGCTTGCCATTTTCCCATGCATGCCCATGGCTGCTGCTTCTCTTGGACAATGTGGCTGATGCAGAAAGGCAGAGAAGGTAGAGTGTTTGAGTTCAAAGCACAGTGCTGTACACAGTAGCTGTTTGTGGCACTTGGCCTATAACTCATGGTGATTTCAATTCCAGTAAACAACTCTGGGGGAAAGATCACATATCCTTCATTTTTTTTCCCACTCTGTCGATGAGTAGTTTATAGAGCTGGGCTCCAGTGGCACACACCTATAATCCCAGCCACTTGGGAGGCTGAGGCAGGAGGGTCACCAGTTGGATGCCAGAGGCAGCCTGTGCAAATTAATGAGACCCTGTCTCAAAATAGCCAATAAAAATGGGACTGGGGGTATTTTTCGGTGGCAGAGCACCTGCCTAGCATTTGTAGGAGCTTGGGCTCAACACCCAGTGCTGAAAAGAAAAGTGGTAAGTAGTTTAACACATACACTTACTGGTCATTGTTTAAACCAACAGATACATGCTGTGTTCTGGATACTGGAGATATTCAGAAAAATAAGATCCAGCCCTCGTGGTTGAGTTCACAGTTAAGTTTGAGAGAGAGAGAGAGAGATCATGACAGTAAGCTGGTGCTCAGCCCCATGAGCTTTCCTGGACACATCAGGCACTTACACTGTCTTTCCTGGAGTCCCTCCTCCTCAAATGTCCTTATGATGAGCTTTCACAGCCTCCAATTCTTCGCTCAAAGATCCCATTCTCAGTATGGATTTCTTTGAGCCCTTAAATCAATCTAGCTCCTCCCTTATTAGTCCTCTGTTCTCTTCACTGCCCTTCCCTCTCTTGTTTCCTCCTCATAACCTAGACTACTGTGTAACATAATAATCGTGTGCCCGGGCCTATTAGAAGTAAGTCAGGAGTTAAATCAGTTTGGTTCATAGAGCTTAGAACAGAAAACAACACTCAGTATGTACTTGCTAAATAAATGAGTAATTGTGCCGATGGTGTTTCAGGCACTTGTGCAAACCTACATTCCTACTTGCCATTAGTGCTGAACTTTGGGAAGCCGCAGATGAATCCTGCCGTTATTGCTTCTAAATTCCTCATTCCCTTGACATGATCTCTCTGTCAAAGACAAGCTGCATGTGTAGGTTCTGTTTTCTTCCTGCTGGGCAATCTGGAGCGCGTCTGGTTCTTGTGAGCATGTTTGTGGTTGCAGAGGAAAATGAATATTTCTCACCCAAATGTTGTCATGCCATCATCTCTGTTTGGCAACCAGAGGAGCAGATGTTCTGTTCCTTGACCTCAGGCTGGTGGTTATAGTTCTGGGTGTTAGATTTATGTCACAAAACAGCATTTGTACATGTGAAGCTGCTGTTTTCATTTAACCTTATGTAGTCTTAGACTTTAGCAAGCTTTAGAAAAGGTCTGATCTGGGGGCACTGAAGAGTTGAGTGCATGCGCCCACGTGTGTGTGTGTGTGTGTGTGTGTGTGTGTGTGTGAGAGAGAGAGAGAGAGAGAGAGAGAGGGAGAGAGAGAACTATACTCATATTGTTTGTTGTTAGGTGCCGTCGAGTCAGTATCTGACTCATAGCTACCCTCTGTACAACAGGGGAAACACTATTGTCAGTGCTTCTCTGCTGTGCATAGGGTTTTCAATGGCAGATTGATTTTTGGAAGGGGGTTGCCAGGTCCTTCTCCCAAGCCTACAGCTTCTGGTGTTCCCAGGCGGTCTCCCATCCAGGTACTAACCAGGCCCGACCCTGCTTAGCTTCCGAGATCTGACGGGATCAGATGCCACAGGGCTATGGCTGCAGGCTGTCATACTCATATAGATCCATATATTTCTGCATCTAGCTAATGAGCTATCACAAAATATGTTTATTTGGAGTCCTCGACACCTCTAAACATGACAAAAAGTAGCCCTAAGAACATTGCCAAGAACAAATTTCTTCTTTCCAGAAAGCAATTTTGAACAGATGATTCTCAGAAACCATACTGCTGTATCCTAGCAAAGAGGATTTATTCATTCATTTTTTATTCAAAAACCCTAATTATATACCGCTCTGGGCCAGGCATGATGCCAAGTTTTGGGGATACAAAGATGAATATGGAGTTTTGAGCTTCCCACCTAAACTCAAGAACCCCTGTGTGCAGAGGCAAAGGGAGGTGGCTTCACTGTCAGGGCACTTGAACCGGGGTCCTGACTTTTCCCCAGAGTCACCAACCTGGGCCAACCACTATGTTTTCAGCTGAGTTCTACATTTCTTTTTAACTACTTAATAAAATGTCCTGGGGGAGCCGCAACATATCAGTCTGATTCTGTCATGGTTTTTGCTACCTGGTGACCCTTTCAAGCACGCTTTGTGAATTCCTCTGCAAACAGATGGTAGGCAACATAGCACCTGTTATAAGGTTCATTGCCTTTGTTAGGTGAGGAGTTTAGGTTTGAAGATTGGGATTTCTGAGTGCCAGCAGGAAGAGGAAAGGCAGATGCTCAATATCAGAGACAACCTTTTGGAAGGAGAGCTTGTGATGTTGGTGGACCACACTGGCAACCTGTAGATGGAGTGTCAGGTTCAACCCTCATGGTGGTTAGGGGTACTTGAGTCTTCTCACAATAGACCAATAATCCAGCCTTGGAGTTTGGTTTCTGGATTTCTCCTCCTCCTAATCTTCCTTCCCTTTCCCCTTCCTTCTTCTTTTTCTCCTCTTGCTCCTTCTCTTTCTGTTTTTCTCCTCCTCTCCACCCTCTTTTCTTCATTCTTCTGCAATATATATGCTTGAACTCACTCTGAGTCCATTACCTACAAATCTCTGAAGATGAAGACAGCATCCTTGATGCTGGTATTCCATCAGCTTTAAAAAACACTAAAGAGAGAGTTCTTGAGGGCAGCACAGAATCAGTGCTCAGCCTCAGGAGGCATGCCTGCTTTTTGGGGGATAGGCACTTCCCCGCCAAAAAAAAGCAAAAGATTTCTTAGTTATGGTAATGACCAGTGTTCCTGAGTAAGATCTTATCTACATTATTCTAAATACTAATTAGCTTTTATCTGCTAAGGTATATTTTGGCTTTGGTATGTTCCTAAAGAGTATTCCTTAACTCTTACTCTTTTTAGTAGAAAACTATCTCATCATTTTACTGGTAAAGGATAAATTAAAGCTGATGAGATGAATAGCATCTGTTTTTCTTATTATTATTTTAAAACTAAGGATCTACCTGAAATGTTAATTCACAGGAGAGATTTGGGAAATTTGACAGTGAAGAATAGTCAGATTATCTTTATGTTTATTACTAGCAAAGTTGTGAGAAATGTTTTTGTAAATGTGGCTATTGATGCAAGACATGCCTAAAATAGTTAAAATTTGAAAATATTCCAATTTCTAATTGACAGAAGAAGAACTGGCAACTCCTCCACTAGATGGCATCATTCTTCCAGGAGTGACAAGGCAGAGCATCCTGGAGATGGCACACAAATGGGTAGGTGCCTTTGACATGAACAACATTCATAAGACCGAAACAAAAAGTAATCAAAAATTAGCCTAGCTTCCTGATGACAATATCCTGTGGTTCCCACCAATGTTGTCTCATTTTTAAATCTTGCCTAGAGTAAAAGGAGTCTCTAGAAGGCCAATCTTGGCAAAACTATCAATTAAATGTTTTTTGGTAGGAAGAACAAGGAGAAACTAGCTTAGCAAGATGTCTTAGTGAAGAAGTATTCCAGTACTAGTTTCACTTTCTGTACCAGGTATCCTCTACCAACTTACCTGGTTGATGCTCTGTGTACATCCAGTCAGCCAGCCAGCCCTTCATTTCAGGGGTTAAGTGTGTTCGACATTGCAATAACATGGTCCTTTGTTTCCTGAATTTATTCCAGTATATTCATGCTTGTCATGGACATTACAGATTTTTCCTGACATATAAATGTTTACTAACATAACATTATTGGTCTGGCCACTGCCTTTCTCCCTCCATTGGCCCCGCTGTTGTCCAAACTCATATAAATGCTTATTTTAAAATTAAAACACTCAAGCACATGTAAAGTTATTTTCAGTAGACTTTCAAATCCATGTGACACAGGCTGGAATATTAAACTATTTGTTATTTGAAATGGCATAACACTTTCTAGATGAATATTGAACAAATTGGTTGGCTGGCAAAGGTTTTTGGATGGAACTTGTGACCCATGTATTAAAATGATCCCCAAAGACCATGAAACGGGTTTGAGCATACTGTAGTCAGACAGTGCTATTAGGACAAATGTTTAGAAATGCAGACATTATCTACGAGAGTACTAGCAGTCTCTCTGGAAAAGACTTTGAAAATAGAGGAAATGTGCTATAAATAATTCCACAAAACCCAAGTAGACAAGACCCAACTGTCACATGCTGGCTGGCACATTGGGCATGACATTTACAAACTGTTGGTATGATTTCAGACAGCTTGCCCTGTCCTAAATATGTTTGCAGTTGGAAAGATACATTTTCCAAGCTCAGTAATTTGTTTTATTAAAGAAAAAAAAAAATCAGCCAAGTATAGAATGTTCAATGACAGTTGTAAGTGCAAATGCTTTCCCACACTAATGATTTGCTAGCATGAAAAATAGGTTATCATGGAGGAAATTTTTCTTGACTCCTTAGCTGTAATTTAAGCGATATTTTAAAACAGCAAGACATAAAATGCCAAGAGGCATGTGGGGGTTACCATTACTTGCCAGACGGGGAAATTGTCCAAAGATAAGTAAGGGTGAACAGAGTAGAAACAGTTCTGTTTATTTATGAAGGAGTTTTATTGTTTTTTCTTTTCCAGAACACAGTACTCAGTTTGTTTTCAATAAATTTGGCTGATTTTCTAGAACTTATTAAATAATTTCTTTACCTTTGAACAACATAATCGCAATTGCAGACTGAAATTGAAACTTGTAGAAAGCCATATTTTTATTGCAGACGTATTTTCCTACCAACTTGGAGCATGATGCATTCTTCTAATATTTTGAATCCTACCAAGGGCTTTGATTTTCATTTTTATTTACTGTGGATTTGTAGGTTTTAAAAACTCCTCTTATTTTCAGTTAAACATATTCATTCTTTGTTGCCCTTAATTCAAGTACCCTGTTGATATATCTTGAACATTAATCATTAAGATAAAAGAATGAGAATTGAAAGATTAAAGAGTGAATTTTAAATAGTTTTAAGTAACTGGCTTAATAGCACTCATTTTTCCCCCCATTTTCTGTCCTTAAAGAAAGTATTCAGTTTGGCAGAAGTCAGGGAGGTTATGCCATGAATTCCATTTTTCCTAATATGATACTAAAAGAGAAGAAAGAAGATTATCATTATAAAGTAAACTATCAAACTATCAATGAGTTTAGAAAGAAAAATGTATATGCAGTGCAATTTCTCAAGTAAGGTCCAGATATCCAAGTTTTAAAAATAATGAATATTTCAGATGCATGAACTCAGCCTATGTGTTTTATTTAATAAAAGACACAGTAGAAAGTAGACCATTATTTGGAGTCCATCAGATCAGACCTGAATTCACATCTGGTTTCTGTCATTTACAAGCTGTGTGGCCTTGTTAATGCCACTCCACCTTCTTGAACCTTAGTCTCCTCATCTGTAAAATAGAGATTGTAATACCTACTTTAAGAATTAAAGAACTTAGCATAAGATGGGTACATGTTAAATGGTAGGTATAATTATTAATAATATATAATATGATACATTGTTCTCATTTATGATAAAATGTGTGACCACATAATAAATGGCACTTGGAATATGTCAGTTTGTGAGACTATCCATGACAACAATAAATGTTACAAAGGAGGTACCTATTAAAGCATACCATCTATCTGGTGGTGAATATCTTATATTTTATGTCCTGATAATTTCATTTATAAATGCTGTGACCTTGCAGTAGGTTCTTAACACCTCAGTGAGCTCACTAGTAAGAAGCGTATCCTCTCCAGCTTTCCTCCAAAGAATGGTTATGGCGTTATTTGAGTTCAATTGGAGAGTATAGTCAACAGAGAAGTATTGCTTTTTACTTTTTATATTCCAAACAGGGTGAATTTAAGGTGTCAGAGAGGTACCTTACCATGGATGACTTGACCACTGCCTTGGGGGCGAACAGAGTGAAGGAGATGTTTGGCTCTGGTACAGCCTGTGTTGTCTGCCCAGTCTCGGGCATACTGTACAAGGGCAAGGTAAGAGAAGGACCTCTTCACTTCCTGCCATTTCCAGACATTTCTCTATAGTTTAAGTTTTTAAATGTGTGACTAAAGCTCTACTGGGACCCAGTATACAGAGGATTGTTTTGTAACATGGCATATTAATTGAGAGAGTTTGTTCAGATGAACTTGTATTGGCATATTGCTACTATCTTCCTAGTGATTTCATGTAAGCTCAGATACAGTAGGAAGTCTACTTTGTCATTGGCAAGTGTCCGGCCTGCCTTACTTCAATTAGGGATGGAGCTGTGCCATATACTTCACTTTTATCTCATTCTGCCAGCTCACCAGGGAAGGCCGTACACATAGTTAGACTTCAGTTTTCTGGTTTCTGAAAGTACTTACAAAGTCCTAGATTATGAATGGCAAATAATTGAGAAGATACATTTAAATAGTTAATACCTTCATTCATTACTACTGCTATTGTAAAGTAGATCACTTGACAAAAATTTTTCATTTGGCAAACCCTAGTGCCTTTACTAAAATCTTCCAAAAGGAACTCAAAGATTTGATTGGAAGAAATGGCCTCCTCTTAGTAAATTAATGTCTGATTTTATATGTACTGTACTTACCTTATCTCGTCATTTTTTTGGCTGTTGCCTTTATAATAAAGGTCTAATACTTATGATTAATATCAGCATCTATCTTTATAACTTAAGGGCATGTGAACATTATTCTTAGAAGATGAATTGGCTTAAATGACTCATTAAATATAAATTCCAGTCATTTTTAAGTTGTACATTAGAATTACTTTCCCTCAGCTGATTGGATTGGTCTTTTTTTTTAAAGGATAGCTTCTGACATCATTCCATGTACAGATTGATTATTTCCCAGTAGAAGAATGATTCTATTTAATATTAATACTGACTATAAAACCTTCAGCCATAGCTTTGTGGCATCTGATCCTGTCAGATCTCAGAAGCTAAGGGGTCGGGCCTGGTTAGTACTTGAATGGGAAACCACCTGGGAACCCCAGGTGCTGTAGACTTGGGAGACCAGCACCCACTCTCAAAAATCAATCCACCATTGAAAACCCTATGAATAGCAGAGAAGCACTGACAACAGTGTTTCACCTGTTGTACATAGGGTCACTATGAGTTGGATACCGACTTGACGGCACCTAACAATAACAACAACTGATTATAAAGCTAGTGTTCAGTATTTTGGGCGCTGGCGTTTAGCTCAGTTGGTAGAGTGCCACTCAGTGGTTCTCTTGAGGACTTGGGTTCAATCCCCAGCACCGCAAAAGTGGGAGATGTTGTTGCAGCTTACTCCTGAAATAATCCCAAAACAATCAGCCATCGAATACCCTACAAGAGTTGCTATGACAACAACCTGTATTATGATAGTATCTGGCTATGTTGTTGCTGTTGTTGTTGTTAGGTGCCGTCGAGTCAGTATCCGACTCATAGCGACCCTCTGTACAACAGGGGAAACAGTATTGTCAGTGCTTCTCTGCTGTTCATAGGGTTTTCAATGGCAGATTGATTTTTGGGAGGGGGTTGCCAGGTCCTTCTCCCAAGCCTACAGCTTCTGGTGTTCCCTGGTGGTCTCCCATCCAGGTATTAACCAGGCCCAACCCTGCTTAGCTTCCGAGATCTGACGGGATCGGATGCCACAGGGCTACCGCTGCAGGCGCCTATGTTATTGGTCTACTTTATTAACTAACATTGCCATTAGATCAGATTTCCTGAATCCCATTATTATTTCACCATTAGAAATAAGTTAACAAAGTTTAACATGGTTTTTTTAATGGTTCTTTTGTAGGAGGTATTTAGAGCCAAAAGGCACATTTAATTATCCTATTACACTAAAAGGCATAAGAAGAAAAAATGTTTGAGAGAACAGAGTATCTACTAAAATCACAACATCAAAAGCTTACACACCAGACAGACATGAATGGGCATGGCTCAGAAAGAAATCAGAGGCATGATATCTCTTTCACTGTGAATTTAATCATACTGGCCAATATTGTGGAGGTTGTGGCCCTAGGAGGTTTAGTTTGCACCAGATATAGGTTTAGAAGCTCCTTTTGTGAAGGCATAGACTCGTTTTCATTTATGCCACCTAAATGACTTGCTTTAATTTGTTGCAAAATATCTTTGAGTTCTCCTTCCTCCTGAGAGGTTAGATGTGTTGTTGTTAGGTGCTATTGAGTCAGTGTCCGACCATAGCCACCCTCTGCACAACAGGTGAAACATTATTGTCAGTGCTTCTCTGCTATTCATAGGGTTTTCAATGCCAGATTTTTGGCAGGGAGTGAGTTGCTGGGTCCTTTTCCCAAGCCTACAGCACCTGGTGTTCCTAGGCAGTCTCCCATCCAAATACTAACCAGGTCCGACCCTGCTTAGTTTTTGAGATCTGACAGGATTGGATGCCACAGATAAAAAAAGGTTAGATGTAGAGAACAATTATTCATCCTTCTAGATTCTCAGAATCTGAGGAGATCCTGGGTTAAGTTTATCCACTATTTTAGGGATGCCTAGCTTCACATTGATTCCTTAAATCAGCCTGAAGATGTGTATAAACAATTTGTGCCCTAATATAAATTCAGGTGGTAGGAGAGGAATACCCTGTCATTGACTAATTAGTTTTTGTTGAGATTCAGAATAGAAAACAGTGTGATATAAGGAGGTAGCGTGCATAGTAAGTAGGTTATGTGCTATTCCTTATTTAGGAGAAATGCCTTCATACCACATGTGTTACCTGTTACCATTATATGTGACAAACATCTTCACATTGTGTTGTTTCTCTCTTCTTTCATAGATGCTACACATTCCAACTATGGAGAATGGTCCTAAACTTGCAAGCCGTATCTTGGACAAATTGACTGATATCCAGGTAAGATGACGACTTCTTCTTCTTTTTCCCTGCCTCCTCCTCTTCCCCCTAACTCCCCCTTTCCCTCCTTCTTCCCTCTTCTCCCCCTCCATCCTCCACCACCACCACCATCACCTAGGGTGTGTAGGTGTAGCTTAGTGGGAAAGTGTGCATTTAGCATGTATAAGGCCCTGGATTTGATCTCCAGCACCAAAAAATAAAAATAAAATACTACCCTTGTTCCATTCATACCTTAGAATCAAATCAAGTTTCCATGGAGAGAAGAGACCAAATATTATAATTTGAGATCAATAATTTAAATTTAACAAAAATATTTCTGATAGTATGAGTGGGCATGAACACAGCAGAAATGAAAAGGAAATGCGTATCAAATAAAGAAAAGAAAGATGATATTATCAGAGACTTCAAATTATTTAACATTGAAAAAATAAATGCACATTTTGGTAAAATTTAAAAATCTCATTAAAAGGTATAACATTTTTGATTAAAAAATCCTTGAAAGTAGAAGAAAACACAGGAAGAATAAAATTACCTATGATTCCAACTCTGAGATATAACCACCATTAATTTCAAATACCTGCACTTTAAATATTCTATAAACATTTAAATACTTTTAGAAAGTTATTTGCCCAGTAGATCATACATAATTTGGTAGCTGCTTTTTTCCCCACACAATAAGCCTATCATTTTTTTCACTTACATTGTTTCTCAATACCATTTATAAAGTTTAATTGAATTCTATTATGTAGGTATACCATGATTTTTTAAAGAAATCATTTAATATTTGTATAGTTGTTATGCTGTTAGGTGCCGCCGAGTCTGTATCCAACTCATAGCAACCCTAAGTACAACAGGCGAAACACTATTGTCAGTGCTTCTCTGCCGTTCATAGGGTTTTCAATGGCGGATTGATTTTTGGGAGTGGGTTGCCGGGTCCTTCTCCCTTTGTGTAGTTAGTGTTTTTTGTTTTTTGTTTTTTTTTTCCCCCAATATTTTGAGCAGTATGTACTTGATTATATTCTTAGGATAAATCCTTAGGATTGTAATAGGTCAAAGGATGTTCAAACCTATTTTTCATCTCTTCTGCCTATTTTTCTGAGCAACAACCTACAGTAATGTCTCATCAGAAAATTAAGCAGACATACCCAATACCAGATAACACTGGGCCACCTAGAGAACAGACTATTCTATCATTTACCAATATTTTACAAATTGTTGGAGGATTTTGTTGAGCCCAGATACCATTGTTGCCTGTTACTGAAAACATCCGAGTGGAGCCGAAATCTCACACTGAAAAGTCAAATGAAGTTTGGTAGTTTGGGTGATATTTAGTTTAGGTTGATTGGTAATGCAGTGGGTAACTAGAAAGTAACTTAGGTCCTTGCATAGTGATAAAAAGTGTATTCTTTTAAGACTTACTCTGTAACCTTTATGTCAAATTTGTAGTATTCAAGGAAAGACTCATTTGAGTTTTTGAATCAGTGAACTGCCTGCTTCTCTTCAACAAATGTTTTCTATAAGGTTTTTCAGTATGCTAAAAAAGGAATATCTTAATACTAGAAGAAGTAAAAACATCATCCAGTTGTTTCCCACTTTTGTCTACCAAAACAGAGGTAATTTGAGAGATGACTATTTAAAATTGCTGATTGACCGTTCAGACATTTTTTTTTCAGAAATAATAAATTATTACAGTTTTTCTCAAAGAACATAAGTAGAACCAAAAAATACGTAATTTGCTAGATTATGAAAGCTTTTATCCATAATAGGTGTGTAGGGATTTTTAAAACAGGAAGAAGTGTGGTCATAAATAAGAAAGAACACATTGGAAAATTTTCTTGAAAAAATTATACATTTTATAGCAATTAATACACAAAAATGAGATTTTAGTGCTACTTCTTGAAATTATATGAAATAAGAATGTAACATTTGATGTGATTGTAAAGATTAACAGAGGAGAAAAAAAAAGGTAGTCACTAAGTTGAGAGAAAAATTGGCCTCTGTTAAGTAGAATTGGAAGAAAGACCTAAGTACAGGTGTTTGGCCAATACAATCGTGAAGCTTTGACTAAGGAAGAAATCACTGGGAGGCAGAAGCAGAAATGTGACTCATCACCATTGAGATGGTGAGGAATATGCGTTAGAACCCAGAAACAGGAATGAAAGAGAAGCTCAAACATATAATTTTAAGGCAAGTTGGAAAACCATCACTGAAGTTCTTAGAACATTTTTTTTAAGTCAGGTTATAGAAGCCCAAAGACTGTGAGTAAAGAAAATGTTCCTGAATTATTCATTCAACAAATGTACATATTGAATACAAACAGTGTGTCAGAAGCCATTCAGGTACTAGTGCCATAGTAGGAAAGGAAAGGAAAAAAAAATTAAAGAGGCCGAAGCACACTGATATAAAAGGACAGAACAAATATTCAATGTAAATGTGAAACTATGTGAAAAAACTTAAAACTAAAAGATATACGTAAAGCAGGAATACGAGGGAAAAATGGACCCTTTCCCTCTAACTTAATATGTTCTCTATATGACTTAATGCTGTGCTATGAAGAAATTAGTAATTTCTCTTTTTGCTGTCGGTAGTAAAGTATTAGGGTAATAACACCAAAAACCCAGAGATACATTCAGAAACCATACTGAATAAAGGCACAGAAGCATGCAGTCACAGGACACAGGAGATAGATAATACTGGATTAACCACAAACCAGAAACACCACATCTGCTCCAAGTTGTTTAGTATGAAAGGACCATAATCTAAGATCACCTTTCTTCTTCAATTATTTTATGCCTGTGTATATGGAACCTAAAGTCTCAAAATTATTCTCTTACAAGATGGCAAATTGGTGCTGTCAGCCAAGCTACTAGGTTGTCTGTTTCCAAGAAAAATAATTTCAGTAATTACTGGGGAAAAAGCATAACGTTTCATCATGTTTTACATTTGATCTCTTTTGGCATTACATGGAAACATGGTGGTTTCCTACAAAGTGCTCTGGTAAATTGAAGAAGAGGTAAACAACCACCACAAAAAAAAAAAAAAAAAAAAAGAAAAAGAAAAAGATTTTTTTGCCAACATGACCCAGGGGGAAAATTCTTCTTAACTACAGCTTTGACTTTCATTTTAACTTCTTCATATGAATAAGAATCTCTGAGGTTGAGTATTCATCCCATTTAGCTAATTATCCATATAGCTCCCTAGGTCTTAGATTACTTTACAAATACCTCCTAGGAGGGGAACATTTCCAATGCAAGTTTTTCTTCTTTTTTTTTTTTTTTTTTAAGGAAACTTAAACTTGAAGAACATTAGCCATATTGTCTGTGTTTCTTTTCTCTCTTATTATTCTTTTCTACTCCAGTTACTCACTGTCACATTTGTCTTTTTTCCCACTGTTTGGGATCCTCTCTGTTCTCCGAATGTGCTCTGCTCTCTGCTACCTGTCTTTGCTGCACCTTCTACAATTTGTTTGCCTAATAAGGTGTTGGTTATGTTGCAGTACTCATCTCCTTTAGGAATCTTTTAAATATCTCTTGGGACAATACTTCTTTCCTGCAGTCCAAATGTTTATTCACTCACTTAGGTGCTATTTCTTCCTTTACTTTCCATAGTGCCAGGGATTACCATCTAAGACCTTGAAATTATAATTAGTCACATGCATGTCTCTCTTCTAGGGCTGTTTGAATATTAGGATTATTGTCTTTATACCCCCAGAGGTTCAGCACAAGGCCCAAGGCAGAGTACAGTGGCAGTAGTGTTTCTTCAATGAATGAGACACCAAGAAAATGCAAGAACAAAAATCATATTGCTCTTATATTAACACACTCTAAGAAGAGATACAAGGGATATCTTGAGTAATATAGTATTAGTCAGCTTCTTGTTATTAAAATGAAATGCCTGAGGCCACTAACTTTATAAAGAAGAAAGGTTTATTTAGCTCATAGTTTTGGAGGTTCCTAGTCCCAGATCAGCAGGCCTTATTAGTTTGGCCTCTGATGAGAGTACCAACCAGCAGTAGTGGGAGCACATGGCAAAGCAAATGCTCACATCTTGAGCCAGGAAGTACAGAGAAGAGACTGGTAGAGTCCATAGCCATTTCAAGGGAACAGTCTCAATGACCTAAGGACCTCCCACTAGGGCCTTTATCCTAACGGTTCCACCACCACTCAGTAGCACCACCCTGGGGACCAAGCCTCTAATCCTGGACCTCTGGGGGAGATCCAATATCTAAACCATTGTTGTTGTTGTTGTTGTTAGGTGCCGTCGAGTCGAGTCCGACTCATAGTGACCCTATGTACAGCAGATCGAAACACTTGCCGATTCTGTGCCAGGCAAGCCATCTTATTTATGCTTAAGCCCATTGTTGCAGACACTGTGTTAATCCATCTGGTGGAGGGTTTTCCTTTTTTCCGTTGACCTGCCACTCTTCCAAACATGATGTCCTTCTCCAGGGATTGTTCTCTCCTGACTACATGTCCGAAATATGTAATAGAGAATGTTAAATTATTTTTCCAAAAAACCTTGCAAGTTTTCCAGATGCAGTCCACATTTACAATGCTGTGCCCATCATGTAATAGCTGGTGCCTGGGTCTTAAGCTTTAGGCTGGGCAGGTCTGAGTAACTAGTACTCCTCATATTGAGATTCCATAGAACAGGAAGTAGTGAGTGTAAAGACCCAGAGGTGGATGTGTTAGGTTAGGAAATGAATTCCTGAAAGGGACAGGCTATCTGTTGATTGTGGGTCACTAGATAGAATAAGAAGTATGTGTCTCACTCATGGCTGCAGCCATTAGTGATTATCGTGCCATTCTTACTTTCTGTGGGACAGCTCATTTAGTTCTGTAAGAAGCTATGAGCCCCGCCCCTTTTCCTACCGCTGTCTTGTGCTGTCCTCCTATGTACACATGAGTTCATGTCTCTTGACGGCCTTGGAGACTGACTCCCCTGACCAGCTTTCCAGCCTCTGGAGGTTCCCAGCACACCCTTCTTCACGTGCTACAGGATCGCACAGCTTTGCCCGGAGAGGAGAACAGGAATGACAAATGACTACCTGGCAGATGGCCCCGATTATATTTTTATTGGCATTGTGGAAAGTGAGTGCATAACACACAGGTTGCCCTTGTGTGTTGCCCAGAATTTTGTACTGAATACATAAGGTGTTTAGAAGAGGCCCTATGTGTCTCGAATGCCAAGCAGTCAACACGTCATTAGTTGTGTTTTGGCTTAGGGTTCTAGCTGGAATTTACAAAAGCTTAACATTCTGCACATTATACTGACAGTCTTCCACACGGGCTCAAAATACCATTCTGTAGATTTAATCTGATTTGCCACATTGCTTTGGCCCCATCTCTGATTCCAGTGAATGAAGCTAACTAAATATGACTTAGAGTGGGCCTGCCATATGTTGAAGGTCTGAGCCTGCTGCCATGGTTTTGTAGTGACCTTGACCGTAGTACATAGGGTGAAACATCTGAAAATCCAAAATTCAAAACTTGCTCAGTGCCAACACAATGTCGTGTCATAAGTCACAAACTTTGTTTTATGCAAAAACTATTGTAAATGTATAAAATGATCTTCATGCTTTGTATGAAAGGTATGTACGAAACATAAGTGAATTTTGTGTTTAGACCTTGTCCCATCCTTAGGATACCTCATGTATATACAAATATTCCAAGATCCATAAGTCTCCAAAATCCAAATCCTTGGTCCCAAGACTTTCAAATAGGGAATACACACCTGTATAATGACACCCTAGCCCGTGCAGACCTGTTTTCTCTTTCTCTTGCTTCTGTGGATGCCTACTTTGAAGGAGGCACTGTAAATTTGAGTTCGGATAAAATTTGCCATGTCTACTTAGAGTTATTTTTCTTTGAAAAATTAAATTGAATTACCCATCAGCCAAATGAACAGTTTGGCTAACTATCTAGTTCTAAATTTTATGAATTACCTATAATATCACATTTCTTACACACATCTCAGAATGCTGTAATTTTACATAAAAGCATACATTGTAGGGTGATGAGGATTGAACTTAATACATATGATGACAGTTTGCAGACTGATATGACCTATGTCTGTCATTGAAACCAAAACTGATTTTTGGTCATTTATAAAACTAAAACAACTAATTGAAAGCAAATTTCCTTTTAACTGATGAGATTCAAGAGAAAGTGGTTTGTTGTTGTTGTTAGGTGCTGTCGAGTCGGTATCCGACTCATAGCGACCCTCATAGGGTTTTCAATGCCTGACTGTTTCGGGATTGCCTTGGGAGTGGACTGCCAAGTCCTTCTCCCATGAGGAAGAGGTAGTGGTTGTAAATCACAGTTCTGTAGATCTGCTGAAATATCAATACACCAGCACTCGGTTGTATTAAAGGTAAAAGTGTCAGAATCCAGAGAAGAGGAATAAAACAACAACTTTGCTCTCCCAATAAGTCATGTTGACATCATACACAAATCACGCAGAACTTGGACTTGTGTCATCCACAACCATCTTGATGCAACAGAGGTGATCAGTAGTGGAGGCTAAAATATGCCTGGGCGGCTTCTCTAGTGTAGATGAAGCAAGTCTTGCTTCACTTGGCTTCCTTCAGTCTCCTTTCCATATAAACCACAAGGTGGTACATAGACCTATTCTTGATTCCCAGTTTTCTTACCAATTTGATAGATTCAGCTGTCTGGAGTCTTTAAAACTCTTTAGGAGGAACACAGCACATGTACAGTGTGATGCAGGAAAAATAACATCAGACAGAGGCAGGAGACCTGGGCTTGTGATTAAGAGTGATCCGGAGCCCTAGTATCCTTACATGGAAAATGGCATGCTTTCAATTACAACTTATTCTTCCTCACAGTTGGTTTTTAAGCAGCAGAACTTTATTCAAAAGACATCCTTCCTGGAGTCTCAGTATACAAAAGAGCTATGAGTGAAATTGTCTGGAAGTAAAGAAGTCAAATCCAGAGCCCCCTGCATTTTAGATGGTCTGTAAAATTTTCTTGGATTCAAACATTCTGATTCACACTAATTTAAAGTTATATTAGGGCTAAAGAAGTCAGCTCGTGTAGAAAGGGATATAGTCTGATTCAGGCAGACATATAGTGTCAGGTTTTATGGCCTATACTCCAGGCTGGGAAGATCTGTTCCAGGGCAGTGTCCATACACGTGGCTTTGGGAACAGGTCGGGGGCAATCAAAGCCATGGTGAAGAATGTGGAATTTGACAGAGACCTTGGCTAGGATCTGGAGTCTTTGTTTGCTGATTGCAACCTTGAACAAGTTAATATTCAGCTTTCATATTCATAAAATGAGGTTAATAAAAGCACCTACTGTGTAGGGTTACTATGAGGATCAAGTGAGATAATAAGTTAAAGCTTCCTTCATAATGACATTGGCAGGTATAATTACCCAAAGGGTGAGAGCTTATTTAAATACAGATGTTTGTTGACTGACTAATATATACAGAACTCACTTTCAGCTTCTGGCTTGGAATGTGTTTGTTTCATTAATTCCATCTTAAATATTAAAATCCAGTTTGCCTTTAAAACAAATTATTTGCAAACACAAATAACCAAAATCTTTTTTTCTTTTCTTTTCTTTCTTTTTTTTTTTTTTGTCAGTACTGGGGGTTAAACCCAGGGCCTCAAGCTTGCATGCTCTGCAGGTGCTGGACCACTGAGCTGCATGCCCAGTCTTTTTTTTTTTTTTTTGCTTTTTGAGATAGGGTCTGGCTAAGTTATGCAGACTGCCTCTGATCTTGAACTTATGAGCCTCCTGCCTCTGCCTCCCAAGCTGCTGGGATTACAGGTGTGTGCCACCATGCCCAGCTAAATAGCCAAATTCTGATCATGATGTTAATTACATAACTTTTGACAAAATAAGAAAATTTGAAATGCTAGCAGCACAAACAACTTTGATTTAGACACCAAAGTCTCTGTTAAGATCCACAAAGACTGTCAATCTGAAGTGTTTTGTGCATGAACATAAAATACTCTTAAGAGCACCTCAGAATCACCTGGAAGTGCTTGTCAAAATGCAGGTTGCTGAGACCCAACCCAAGTTTTTGGTTTAGTAAGTCCAAAAAGCAGAAATAGTATATAGAAATGGTGATAAAAAAGAAAGTACTTAAATACTCCATAAAAGACCTGTCCCAGCCAGGAATTTGTGTTTAGCAATAATTGTACAGTTCATGATTCTTTCCAGGTACCTGGTGGTTATCTCCCTCCATATGCTTTTCCTTCATTTTGTAACGTGTCCCTCCCTCCCACCTTCCTTTCCCATCTTTCTCTCTAATGTTATTTTTGATGTGATTATATATGTTATTAATGTTCAAAACAGAAATGAACCTTTTGTATCACTTTGTCCATATGAAGTTTGTTTATAAACTATTCTCCCTCTCTGAGCCTTTATACTGAAACATGTTTTCTTGTTTTTGACATAGTATGGGCGAGAAGAGAGCGACTGGACAATCGTATTATCCTGAGCAAAAAAAGGCAGGATATCAACTATGCTGTTGGAACAGATTGTTGCATTTGAATTGTGATAGATTTCTTTGGCTATCTGTTAGTAGTTGTGGTTAATGTAGTTTGTATTATTAGTGTGCTACAAAGCTGATTTTTTTTCCTTGTACCACAGAAAATTATAATCTTCAAATGGTGTTTTGTAAATTTGGTAGAAGTAGCTTACCTTGCCTTTTCTGTGAAAGAGAATAATGTAAGCCATATAACACATAGAATTCTCCTCAATAATTTGAGTGTCTCCCTTAGTACATAACTCAGATTGAAAAGTGTTTATTCTCTAGTGTAAGGTAAGGCACTCCTCAACCAAATGAGATGATTGTATGTCTGAAAGCTGATTTGAGTCCATTTCACAGGTAATGTTTCCTGTGACACCTGGTTATCAGAAACCCTCAGAAAGTGTTTTGTTTTTCAAGTCAAGATTTTAAACAGTGGGGTTTCCTCTGTCGTATGTTTTTGCAGGCCTCTAAGCCCATGTTAAGATAATTGTCTCCCTTCTTCCTAATGTCACTGTCTGATTGAAGCTCACATAGGCATCTGCAAGACCTGAGCACATTGTCCCCTTGCCCTTTCCACATGGTGTTCTCACTGGCTGCTATAAGACTGGGGGCCTTGTGCCATACAGATCTTTCTATCTCCAATGTCTGGCACGTAGTAGTAAATATTCAGTAAATATTTAATGTAATGAATAAATGAACAAACTAGCGTTTAGCTTCTATGGAAGTATAACCTCTTTCTTTCTGTCTTATGACTCTCTTAGAACTTGTGACTGGACCATGGGTAGCATTTACCTCATATTGTCTTTATTTTCCGTGGACTCCTGAGTCATTAGAAATATGCCATACCAAGTGGCATAGGTAGTTGGAAGGATCATTTCACATCTGAAGACTGTCTTGGAACTGAACTGATAACTTCAGAGTTCATGATACCCTACCAACCTAATGGAAATGACAACTGTTGTACGTTAAGTTGTTAAGTGCAAAAATAAATTATTGGGATGGGGTAAGGTGTAGGAAGTAGAGAGGTGTACTCTGATTTTTATATTTTTTCTAGGTACTCTTTTCTTTGAATGGGGATTGAGTGGGGATTTGGTGAGGGTGTGGGGGCAGCAATTACAGGTGATGTTTTCCTTGTTTAGGAGCTGTAAGGTAATAATTGTATCCTTCATGGTGTGTGGAGGGAAAGGCAAATCTTGACAGAAAACATCTGCCCTTGGAAGGTCAACTCTTAGACATTGTATTTTGGTTTCCCTCAGTTTTAATAACTTTCATCTTTCTGATCATATTTCATTCTCCTTTCAGAGCAAGGAAAAAGACATTGTAAAAGCTTGATGCATTGGAAAATTTTCCTTAAGGCATGTAACAACACATAGCAAATGGACTTTGATTCTTTTCCAAAACTTTTAGCTGCAGGGTCTTTTGTAGACAGGGATGGTAAAATGAAAATTAGAGAAGGCTAGGATAAAAAGGAATGGTAAAAATATCTTTTAGGGGTCTTTTAATTGATGAGCTGAAATCTTTGGTGAGTCTGTTCTTTTTAGTCCTGAGGTGCTCTTGACTTTCTGCTGCACATGCTCACCAGAGAGCGTTTGAAGGGGATGCTTTTGCCTTGGCTAAATCCTTTGACCTCATTCTTAATATAGCAGTCTAGAAAGACATTCAGGTAATTTTAACTGTCAAGTAGCACATAATAACTAGACTCTGATTCCTATGAACAGGGAAATTACTTGTTTTCTCTAAGTACATTTTATACTTTGCATTTCTAAATTTAGCATGCCCATTGTGAAAGTTAGAGAACATTATGTTTATATGATCTCTTTCACAAAGGCATAAGAGCATGTTAAGCCCTTTCTACCAGACTCAGTGAAGACTAAAGATATACAATTTTAAAAACTGGAGGTCTGCTAATACAGGGAACACATCCTTCCATTCTCCTTTAAGTAACAAGACAGGAAATTGACCTTGACATTAACTTGTTAAATCGATTTAAAAGGAACATCTGCACTTCTTTTTTGTTTGTACACTATTTGTTTAATTGCAGTGGAATAATAGAGAGAGTGCTACATTATAACTAGGCTATTATCCATTCTTCAAGACTTGGTTATTGTAACACTAATTGATCATTTAAGGCATAAGATAGTCTAGCATTAGGAACATGTGAGGCTAATCTGCTCAAAAAGATCAACAAATTAATATTGTTGCTGATATTTGCATAATTGGCTGCAATTATTTAATGTTTAATTGGGTTGATCAAATGAGATTCAGCAATTCACATGTGAATGAATATAAACAGAACTGGTGGCACTTAAAATGATAATGATTAACTTATTCTGCATGTTCTCTTCCTCCTCCTTTTTCCAGTTTTTACGTTTCAGACCAAGTTTGTCGGCTTTTCTCAAAACACATCAGTAAAAACCAAAAATTTTAAAATGGAGTGTTCAGGCATGGAGAAAACCTGAGCATTTCCTAGAGAGGTGTACTATTAGAAGTTTTTTATTTTTGTTGTGTCAGTCATTTGTCAAGGATTCTACTGAGGACCTATCAAAAGAAGAGTCAATTTCTAGATTATCTACCATGTTTTCTAATACCATGTAGCTGGCAGAAATGAGTAAGTTAATAATGCTTGCCTTAGCCTTTACTTTCAGAAGCACAAAGGAGAAGGAAAAGAGAAAGAGAAATGACTGAGCAAACTTATTTAGGGGATCATGTTGTTTCTACCTGAAAGACTGCTATAAGAAACAAATTATGTGGTAGAATGTAGTGTCAGCACTCCAAAAGACATAGAAAGTCTGCGATATACACAGTGGGCTAAAATTCTTTACCATATTAGTTTTGTTGCTTGACAAAATCATACCTAAACAAGTGGTCTTGCTTGCCTCAAATTTGAGCACTCTTAGGTATGTGAAGGCAATTAATGAGGATATGCTAGGCAAATGGATTGTAGGAACTTTGTATTAAATATGCAGTTTCAGTTCTGCTTAAGGGGCATTTCACTATGAAAATAGCTTTCAAGATAACCTTATTTCTTTCAAGATAACCTGTCCCATTCAGTGCACAATCATGGTATTCTGCTTCCTCTTTTCAAAATTGCATGTTTGGTTTGCTCTTGGGGGACATGTCTTTTCTGTAGAAGGTAACTTTTGGTGAATGAGATTTTCTGAAATATTTAAAACAATAAACACTCAACAGATACACCAAGACAAAGTACTTAGAGGTTAGAGAAACCCCTTATTTCATGTCCTGATTGTAAATACAATCAAAGAACCCTTCTTTGCAATGTGGATGTCATCTTATGTGGATATGCAAAAACTTAAGTTAGAAATCATAATGCCAACAAGTAATTTTAGTGGATGTTTTACAGCAACTGTCACTTTGTTTTGCCACAAGTAGAATTTGTTCACCTATTAATAGCCATGATATCCAACCCTCAAAGAGGCAAGAGATAGCAGTTTTTCAAAAAAGTATTATGTATTACTGGACAAAGATCATGGAAATTATACTTCATTCAATAAAGGTTGATTGAGCACCTATAAATGTGCATCTAACATAAAAGGAATAGGACAAAAAGCTTTAGAAAATAATATATAAACATCTCATGGAATTTATGGCCTATTGAACTAATTTTAGATAAAAAAGCAGTTGTTGTTTTTGTTAGGTGTCATCGAGTCGTATCTGATTCATAGTGACTGACCCTCAGAAGATTTTCAATGGCTGTTTGGTGATTGCCTTGGGAGTGGATTGCCATGTCCTTCTCCCACTTTTGTGGTGCTGGGAATCAGAGATTGCAGAGCAGCACTCTACCAACTGAGCTAAATCCCAGCCCATAAAAGCAATAGTTAGTAGTTAAATAATGGGAGGGATGCTAGATCATATCTATTATCAAGAAATCACAATGAACATTTCATCTCAGTTTTTAGGGGATTTTTGTCTCTATTTTTTTCCTCTAGCGCAAAAACAATTTAGAAAGATTAGTATGTAGAGTTATTCATCCACGGTGTATGTGCGTGAATTACCTCCTTCTGGTTTACTATGTTCTGTCAGCCTAGTTTCATTTGTTGTCTCTGTTATTTTGGAGTGATGTTGAGTTGTCACAGTACTTCTAACAGAACATTACAGATTTCAGCATCCTTGCTGATCTCCGTAAACTTGAAGCAAGATTATATTGAAATAAAGAAAATGATCATAGAGTAAACTTCTCCAGAAAATACCTTATAAGTCAAGGTGATCCAGCTATTCAGACAATAACTTTCACATAACCATTATTTTTCACAGTTTGAAGTTTTGAATAAGAAAGGATAAAGTATTCCAAAGAGGTTAGTTTTTTGATTGCTGAAAGGGCTCTTTAAAAATGCAAAGCTATACGAAGATAATTTATTTCTCATCTTCTGCAATCATACCATGATAATAGACTCCTGAGATATTTGAGGAGGTAGATCATGAGTCATATTAATAAACGGTAGTAGTATGTGTGGGTGAATAATTACCTGGGGTTAGATAGATGCAAACATACTTGCTTTAATGATAAAAGCATGAAATTCAGTTTTAGAAATTGAAGGCTTCTTTAAAATCTACTGGACAAAAACTTTGAAGTTTTAAGTCATCAGTCTGACACAATCAGCCAGGTATAAAACCTAAGTTGCATATCTTTCAATTTATGTAATCCCCTGTTGAGGTAGTAAGAATTAATGTAAGATGTGGGATAGGAATGAATTAAAATGCAGTCACACGGACAGATTTCTCTGCATATGCAATATCAACAATGGTGAGGTTCTTAGTTGCCTATTATTGATTATGGAAAAAAAAATGAAAGAAGATGTCAGAGGAAGAACAAATAAAGGTAGTGAAGAGAAGAAATGGAAATGGGGAGAAGAAATGGAGGGGAAATCAAACTTAATTCTGCATTGCCAAAGGAGCTTCCTTCTTATTCTGCCAGGCATTGGGATCTTCAACTTTCAGTGTAGGTGCCAAATACAAATAATGTCATTAGGAAGTGATTCCCTCTAGTACCAAACTCATCAGATATTAGAACTAAGCCACAATCTTGTGTTTATAATCTAAGGATTGTGTTACATGGAAACTACTTTCAGATTAGTACCAATTTGGATGAGTTTATTTTAATTGAGTAATCTGTAAGGTCGATTGTATCATTTTTCAACCATTTTATTCTGAGATTCATGAAACTCCTTGAAGCCAAATAATAAGTGACAAGGAATAATTTTGACTTTTTTTTTCTTAGAAATACTACCTCTTTCTTTGGTAAAGGGTAACTGATTTGGAAACTGGTTATTTAGTTTATAACTAAAATATGCAATATGCTGGAATTCCCTCAGTCTTGTTTCAGATGGACATGAAAGTTATTCTCAGGGTTAGGAAAGGAATGCAAACATTCTCAATTTCTATGTCACTAAGAGGTTTTCTAAGAAACTAGCCATTCTCTCGAGAGTATGGCTAGCTTTTCATAGATTTGACTCAAGTCTTAAAAGTACACTAGAGAGGCTGAGGCAGGAATATTGTGAGTTTAAAGCCAGCCTGGATTTCATAGCAAGTTCAAGGCTAGCTTGGGCTACATAGCAAGATTGTCAATAAAATAAAATAAAAATCTAGCTAACTTGTTGTTGTTGTTAGGTGCCATCGAGTTGTGTCCGACTCATGGCAACCATTATAGGGCTTTGAATGGCTGACTGTTTCTCGGGATTGCCTTGGGAGTGGATTGCTACGTCCATTCTCCCATTTTTGTGGTGCTGGGAATTGAACTGGGGACCTCAGAGATTGCAGAGCAGCGCTCTACCAACTGAGCTAAATCCCAGCCCTAGCTAATGTGTGTTGTTGTTGTTGGGTGCCGTTGAGTCGGTATCTGACTCATAGCGACCCTCTGGACAACAGGGGAAACAGTATTGTCAGTGCTTCTCTGCTGTTCATAGGGTTTTCAATGGCAGATTGATTTTTGGATTGATTTTTGGGAGGGGGTTGCCAGGTCCTTCTCCCAAGCCTACAGCTTCTGATGTTCCCAGGCGGTCTCCCATCCAGGTACTAACCAGGCCTGACCCTGCTTAGCTTCCGAGATCGGACGGGATCGGATGCCACAGGGCTACGGCTGCAGGCAGCTAATGTGTAGGCATCCATAAATTTTACAGATATTTCCCTGGTGGCCTACAACAATAAATAATCCCACAGTGTACCCTGGTAGCTAATATATTGAGCAGGAGCCTGGCCCACACTTTCAAAGTATATGTGCCTATTCACCATGGCATCTGAGGGCAAATAAGTAGAGGAAGTTTTTAAATCAGAGCTTATAGATGGGAAGAGAATATCAGGTTAACTGTGGTATTTTTAGAACCTGTTCTGGTTCATCAGAATCTGATTGTAATTGCTATTATAATGATAAACCCCAGCCACTGTAAGTCTCAAATTTCTCTGGTTGTACAGTGACTCTTGAATTTCTCTTTAGGAAAATGTAAGTAGATACAAGGATATAAACACTTTATAAATGAGGGTTGGCTTTCATGAGGAATTGTTTAAAAGATATGTTTGAAAGTATTTAAGCTGACTACAGTATAGTAATGGGAGTGCCGAAAATTCAGCAGGCAAAGGAAACTACCTCATTCCTTGAAGGTTTTGTAGAAGCACAATTACATATTCTAAAATGGCTTTGTTGTACAGAAGCCACCTGGTATGAAGAACTCTGTATTTGTATGTCTGAAGGACCTGGAGTAATTGTATTTTTCTGGCAACAGACACATTCTTTATTGTTTGCAGGTTCCTCATCAAATCTATAATTATACAGTTTCTGTCATCAATAAAACAGCTTTAAAGAATCCTGTTTGTGTTGTCTTGTGAAATTGGGGTTGCTGGGTTCATAGAGTAATAATGCTTCATTGCCATTTTTATGATGTCCCAAGGTTTTTAGTCAGGGGATATAAATGTAGTGTGGTATTTTTACATCACAGTGACATAGAGCAAGTGAAAAGTATTGAGTGCACCAGAAAGACCTGAAGCTGGACAACTGGAAAGTCTAAATATGTCTCATCTTCAAGCATTTGGGTAAGAAATACAGTTGGCATTTAAACATCATCCTTTTCCCCTGGTTATGAATTTATCCTCAGTAAAATTTAGGTTTGTCATTTGAGTTTTTCACAGAATAATGAGACCAGACGACCTCTTTTCATTCTGTCATAATGGATATACCTCCCTGATAATATAAACCATATTCCATTATATAGTTAATTAACTTTAGAATACAAAAAACCTTACAAGGGAAAAGTATTTGGTCCAGCCCTAGAAAACATCTGTGACAGGTCCATTTGGCCAAACACAACCTTGTATCGATTATCTTCAAAAGCACCTGTCTTTGAGAGAATAAAGCCAAAGGCAGATGCATCTGAAGATCACTTACTTCACATTCACTTTATGATTTGTCCAAATGAGTGCAAGTTCAGCAAAACTGAAGGCTTTTCAAGGAGTGCCTGTAAGCTGAACTTAAAAGTGTCAGAGTGCTCAGTGACCCTTTTCTCCAGACCCTGTCAGCCTGTGAAAATATTGTCCTTTGTCAAGATCTCTATCAAAAAGTTGCGTGCAGTTTGGGAGGTCCAGAGGAAGGTTATTACTCAAGTACTCTGACGGTGTCAATGTTCAACTCCCACAAGAGTGACAGAGAGAGACATGACATTCCTGAGGGTGATGACATATATTTGCCAGAGCCAATATGATTTATCAGAGAAGACAGCCGTCTCCTTTGGGGAAGAAAGTGTCTCTTCTACATTGATTTAGTAAGAAGCAAAAGGAGAACAAGGGGGGAGGGATTTCCAACTTTTGTAATGACTTCTGCTAAGCTGATTCAGTGTGATCTTAAACATACTTGTCTAATCAAGAATCTGATCTCATATATACATGACATGTGATCTGTGCCTTACGTCGTGATAACTTATTTTCAATAAAATATGCTACTGTAGCCTGACTTCATTTAACAGAGTGGTGATAAGTTGCAAGATTACATTCCTTTAACCAGAAAACCCACAGCCAGGCAGAGAGGCTTATGTCTGTGAGTACCCACTGGACTGCTCTCTAGCTGTGTTACACAACAGGGACAATATTGATTGAAATCCGTGCTCATTTTCTCAAAGGTCATGGTTTCTAAGTTAAGAGGGGTTTGAAAAATGAGATGAAAATATTTTAGAGTTGAAAAATCAAAGCTGATTGTATCCCAAAATTTAATGTACCAATTTTTTGTTTTATTTTTTGAGACAGGATCTTGCTTCATAGCCCAAGCTGGCTTAGAGCTCACTTTGTAGTCCAGGCTGGCCTTGAACTTGCATCAGTCCTCCTGCCTTGGCTTCTTGAGTGCTGGGATTACAGGCATGTACCACCACGCCTGGCTTGCAATATACTAATTTTTTAGAGCTGAACTGCTTAAAAAATCAAATTGCACTCATTTTAAAGATAGTTACACAATCTAGTAAACATTCTCATTAAAGATTCGTTATCATAATGATAAGCAGAAGGTAATGCATACTTTAATCTCTGGCTTCTGGGCTTCAACAAAATATTTTAACATGCAGGCAGCCTAATAAGGGAATGATTAAGAGCCATTCGTTGATACTGTGATCATAAATAAGTTTCTGACTTGATGCGGGGGAAATGCAGATCATAATGTTACCAAAGCTGAGTTAAGTTCTGTGTTCCACATGAATACAACTGTGATGGATAAGTTCATGCATTGATTAGGCTATGATGCCCAGTCACTTGTTCAAATGCCAGCTTACATGATCTGAATTTCCAACCTGTCGGCTTGCTCTACAGATTTTGGACTTGTCAGCCCCCCAAATCACGAGACGATTGAATTTCCTAAAATAACTATAGATAGATAATAGGTAGATGAATAGAGATACACATGATATAGATGTAACTCCTATTTGCTTTCTCTATAGAACCCCGACTAATACAACCAGGGATGACATTTCTATGGTAGGGATTTGCTTCCAAAGAAGAAAACCACATACAATATTATTCCCTTTTGACTCAGGTATCTAATGCACAGCATGCCTAGCAGTTCAGAAAATTGTTAATCACATACGGCACATGTGCCAGTTTACTCTAATTGCAAACACAGTCCCTAAGAGAAAACAAGAGTTTCAGGACTGGCAACATTGCACAACCCAAACCAACTAAGTGAAGGCAGACATCACAAGTATAATTTCAAGCATCAGTGAGGAAAATGTTTCTGAGTGTTGGACTACTAAATGTTCCTTAAATCATCTTTAGCTTAGTGTTTCTGGCCTGAATCTATGCTCCAAGAATGCACCGAGGCCAAAAGTAGAATATATCTTGGTATAATTGAGGGAAGGGATAATTTTGTCAAATGAGCAGCCATCCTAATGATAAAAGTCCAACTCAGTTTTAGTAAATGTCTAGCGATAGTGATCATTATGGCGTCTTCTGGACCCTGATAACTTCACAGTGTGACAACCAGGTTCAATCTCATGCTTACTGGTGTTCATGCACTGCTTAACTTGGGAGATATCTTTGTAGTCACTTGATCTTTTTTTTTTCTTTTCTGTGACAAGATCTTGCTGTGTATCCTGGGGTGACCTCCACCTTTTGATCCTCCTTCCTCAACCTCCCAAGTGTTGGGATTACAGGTGTGTACCACCACACCTGGCTCATTTGGACTTTCCCTGTGTTGCACATGTATTATATTTTTCAAGACAGTTTTCATAAACTCCTGAATAAAGAGAATATATCAGTTCACTTCTGCAATGAGATTTGACAAGGCAATTTAAAAGATAATAGGAAACCAAATGAGGTTATGTGATGGGGACAGGGATCATCCACTGTAGCTCCTCACTGGCTTGGTTGTTCTCATAGAAGAAGGTGATTTCAGATCTTCTAAGAGGAGAAAGAATAGCATTTTTCTTGGCCTTTCTTTGGTCATAGCCATGAGGTTAATGTTTGCATTGTCTCTAAAAGTTTTCTGTAAGACTTTTTTCCACTTTAATGCATAGTTTGTTTAATAGCAGCAATCCTCTCCCTGATACTATTCAGTAATTAACTCTTCTTGCTAATCATTAAGTGTCTTATTCACAGTTCAAGTGTACAAAGACCACAGGCCGTTTTGCTTTTGTATTTCCCTTCTATTCCCATTCATTCCATTTCTTCTAGTCTTCTGATTGACTATGACTATGAGAATTTGTAATTATTCATGTCAGTGTTAGCCTCTCCCACTAGACGAGTAAATCCTCAAAGGATTGTATCTAATTCATTTTCCTATGTTCCCAGAAGAAAATTCTTTAATCATATTTAACTAGTATATCTTAAACACTCAACACAATGTCTAACTTCTAATAAGCACAAAATACTTGGCAGCCCCATGTCGCCTTTGTCTAAGCACCACATAGTGTGAAGTGTTGAAGACTTCTGGTTTGCCAGCTCAACCTCACCCACTTTGTGAGTAGTTGGAAAAAGGCCTGACAGAATCAACTGTGGAGATTCAGGGGCATGAAATTAGCTCTGCTGCTCTAATTCCAGCATCTGGTGTCTCCTGGATGAGGCCCTGGATCTCCCTAAGCCAGAATTCCCCCTAACCCCCAACGTGGGTTCGTCCATCCTGAACAATTGGATTTCTGCCCTGGTACAGTTCTTCTGTGTAACACGCACCGTGCTCAGAGCATCAGCCCATTGGGCCAGGGCCCAACCATCTCAAGCCTGGGCCTTTCTCTTCCCACCCAGATACAGATGGGTCCAGTTTCCATCTAGATTAACACCTTTGGAACAAAAATACTCCCTCTTGCTCAATTATGATTGCTGCCAGACCCCATCAACCAGTCTGCAACTCTTAGATACAGAAAATAGCTTTGATTTGCCCTAAATTTGCCATAACCCTGTGGGCAGGTGATTTGGGCTTGTTCTTACCTCCTCCAGGTTTGCCTAGCTCTGGTCTACACTGCCTTGTCTGCCAGCTTGCTCTTGAAGTCTCAGCTTTCAAGAGCTCTCTATTAGCCCAAAGAGACATAACTATTTATCTTTGAAAATCATCTTAGCTTCCTGTTGTGTGGGTATAATTTAATTTAATTTTTTAGAAGGTATCTTATAAAAATCTAAAATTGCACCTATTGGATTACTTTTGAGGTGATCTAAAACTTGGCTGGAGCTGGAGTTTAGCTTAGTGGGTAGAGTGCTGCTGTGTGCTCTCTGAGGCTGGGCTCACTCCCTGGCGCCACAAAAATGGGAGGACATGGCAATCCACTCCCGAAGCAATCCTGAAACAATCAGCCATTGAAAACCCTACTTAGAGTCCCTGTGAGTCAGACCCAACTTGACAGCACCTAACAACAACAACAATGATAAAATCTTGCTACTCAAAGCATTGTTACCAGACGTGAAGTATCTGAAACCCATGGGCAAATTTTGGAAACAAATGTAGCTTCTTAGTCTTTTCTCAGACCTACTGAACCAGAATCTGTATTTTAACAAGATGATTCCTCTGTGCATTCAAATCTAAAAGCACTGATCTAGAAACTGCTCAGTGTCACAGAGCCACATCAAATGGAAGGGCTCCTGAGAAAGCACCTCAAGGTTACAAACAAGGTTCAGTTGCAAAGCAGGAATAATTTTATGAATAGAGGAATTAGTTCTGATATTGAAGTGACTTTCCATCACTGTCCTCAAGGTAGCCTTGAGTTTGCTCAAACACCAAACTTTGTGGTTGCATTATAAAATGTTCCTCCTAAATTGCCAGTTCCTTCTGTGCTTTTTCCTGGCACTTCTCAGTCTCATGTGAAAAAATCATCATGGTGGTCTATAAAAATTACCACACAGGAAAGCAGAGAAGACTCTTAATTAGCGAATTCCTTCACACTATTTACTCTTTATATTTGGAGCCATTGTACCGCCTCTGGGCATATATACACAATTAGAAAGATAACAAGATTCCCAGCCAAGTTGCAGCTGTTCTGTAGTCTCTTGAAATACTTACCTTGATAAATGCTTCATTTTATACTAATGTAAGTTCTCTGTCAGTGACGGTTCGTCTGCTGATAGCATGACTTGAGCCCTCCTGAGAGGGCAGCAGGGGACCCAGGTGATCTTGGTGACCTCTCTGGCCCCACTTATGAGTATAGCAGGTTTCTTAGATCCTGAAAGTAGGGTGCTAAGAATTAAGTCAGTTGAGTTTATCTCCTTCCAGAATCATAGTTCCTTGTCCTCCTCTACATCAGAAGTGTGTCTTATATCAGGCTGGACAGTATCTAAACCTGCACAGTTAGGAGGAGCTTCATCCTTTTAACTATCACCAGGATATGTAAATCATCCTTTCAAGAGGTTATTCTAATGTCTAAATTATTAAGAACTTTCTAAATCCTTTTTGCTATCCAATAACTTTTTTTTCATATTTAGCTACAGATATCACAAAGTTGAAAAAAATCAAATTTTCCCTATTTAACTTCCTTTCATACAATAAAATGTTACTAGAGTCAGACTTCAGCACTCTACCCCATCTGTTCTGGAAGGCGGGCTGAGTGCTGATGAGTTCTAGGGCTGAGCACTTTTTTCCTGTAAGAAATTTCCTGTAAACGTACCTATTGGTTCCAGCACCGTACAGAATGGTTAATACTGACACATGTGTGCCACTCACATACTTAGCAATAAGTTCTTTCTAAATTCAATTGTTCTTCCTGTTTGCATTTTTCCTTCACTTATAGCGCTAGCATGTTTCTTGGGTGCCATGGTGACCATATGGTGTGTGTGTGTTCATTGTACTCACTTGCTAGTAATCCTTGCTTTTCTAGTTGAAATTCCAGTGTCTCCTCTTTGTATCTCATTCTTTCTCTTTAGCTTTTGTGCCAAGTTTCTTAAGCCTCTCAAAACTCTTGGCTGATCTAACCTTCACCCTGGGGACCTAGACAATGTGCATTAGTAATGTGCCGGTCAGTGGAGAGAATACAGTCCTTTCCAGCCGTGTTCCTTTTGCACTTCCTGCTCCGATGGTAATTCAGCTACACTGCTTCACTCCTTTCAGATAATCAGTTGCAATTATTTCCTCCATGTCTTTTCCTTTTCAACAATGGTGGTTGTCTCTATGGCCCCTCACTATTTTTTCTTTAAGATACTTTCTCCAATTTGTCAACAAATATCATCTTGAGGTCTAACTTCCAGACGTTCCCTTTGTCTCTAAAATGACCTCTGGTGTTGCCAGACTCTATAAAAAGGAAACTCAAGAAAGTTGCAGTGTAAATGCTCAGCTAGTGTCAGGAATTCTGGATTTGAGATTGTGTCCCATTACCATCCCCTACCTGTTACACTAAAAAGCTGCTTAGCCTTGAGCAGATTAACTCCTCTGAAAAAATTAGGCTTCAGCTGTCCCTAAAGTCCCTTTGTATCGTAAGCTTCCTCAATTCTGAGAAATCTGTCACTAATGGACTCGGACTGTCTTTCCCTTCATCTTTTCCATCCATCCTCCTCCTCATAATTTCCCTGTTTTAAGAGGGAAAATTGCTTAAAATTTGCTCTTTGAAGATAATCTGACAATCATCTACTTTTACATAAGAATCTATTAAGGGGTGTGTATAGAAGGCTGGGTGTGGCTTGTTTTTGTTGTTAGGTGCCTTTGAGTATGTCCCACTCATAGGAACTTTCATAGGGTTTTCAATGGCTAATTGTTTCAGGATTGCTTTGCCACATCCTTCTCTTGTTTTTTGTGGTGCTGGGGATCAAACCCTAGTCCTCAGAGAGTGCAGAACAGCACTCTACCAACTGAGCTAAACCCTAGCCCCTGGAAGTGGCAGCACATGCCTATAACCCCAGCATTTGGGAAGCTGAGGCAGCAGGATCACAAATTCAAAGGTAACCTGAGCTACATAGGGAGACCCTAACAAAGAAAAGAAAAGAAAAGAGAAAAAAAGAAAGGTGGGGAGGGGAGGAGAGGAGAGAAGAGAAGAAAGGAGAATTGAAAAAGAAGAAAAAAGACATGGGGAGCAGAGACATTCCTACTGGTAATAATTGACCCTGGGAATCATAACATACTTACATTGTATGATATATATATATATATGTATATATATATATATATATACATACATATATATATGTATGTATATATATATATACACACACATATATATATATATATATATATATATATATATATATATTCTCCAAATAGATTTTCCCTGTTGCTGGTGCTATATTCACATATGTAGGCCTGAAATAGGTCCCAATTCTGACTTTTCTGTACCATTTTTATGTCTACTTAACCTCCTTGTTCATTAGCCTTCTTACTGGAAACTCAATGTGGAAGAATGTGGGAACAATAATGGTATATACAGCAGAGAGCCAAAGACTAACTGAGTTCCCTTACTTCTATAATGAATTTCTTCAGTTCAGAACAAACATCAGTGATCACATTGCTCTCAGCTGACAGTCGACGGATCTCTGCCCACAATGTTTCCAGTGTCATCTCTTGCTTCTTCTGAACTAACCATCTACCACTGGCCAACATCCAGCCACACTGGCCAACACCCAAGTTCTCAAAGACCCTCTGCCCTCTCTCCTCCCAAGGCCTTTTGTACCCACTGTCCCTACTGCTTGGAAGGATCATATCATGCTCTTCCCAGCTGTGGTCATTTCTCCCCCTTCATCACTTCAGACAGTTCTTCTAGAGCACACTGTGTACACTGGCTCCCTGTCCCTATTCTCCTCTCAGCACTCTCTTAGCTTCCCTCAAAGCATGGACTGCAATTGCCATTATTTTATTTGTTTGCTTCTTGACCATCTCTTTCATTAGAATATAAGCATTATGTGGGCAGAGACCTTTTCAGTCTTGTTTACCAATTGCCTTTCATCGTCTTTAGAAATCAGAGGGGTTCATATTTTTTGGAAGGAAGGAAAAAATGAATGAGGAAGAAAGGGAAGGAAAAAGGGAAGGAAAGGGAAGGAGGGAAAGGAGGGAAGAAGAGAGAGAGAGGGAGGGAGAGAGAGAGAAGCAAGTTAGAAGTTAAGTTCTTTATGTATAAACCTTTTTGCTATTTTTTTTTTTTTACTAACAAAACCCATGAAAATATCCCTTGACTATGTTTTCCATGTCTTTGTCACCATGATTTCTGTTGCAGGGTAAATTGGACCTTTCTTCATTAAATAATTGGTTTGAAAGAGAATCTTGGCATTTTTCAAGTCTCTTAAAGAGACTTCTAGCACCAGCACTAACAGTCAGTTCTCTCTTGGGTCTATTACAGGTTTTTGTTTTTTGTTTTTTGTTTTTAAAAACCTCTTTACCTTAGATAATCATACATCCGCATGTAGTTGTAAGAAGGGATCTTCTCTACCTTTTGCTCAGTTTTCCTCAGCAATGACATCTGGTATTACTAGAATACAATATCACAACTAGGAAAACTATTTTTTTAATGAAATTATAGATTTTTCCCCCAATGCAATTCTTTATTCACTCTCCTATCTCTTTCACAAAAGGGCATAAGGTAGTTTATAATAACGATAAATATAATGTCATTATTTTAAATTAATTACAAAGGAGCAAACAAAGATTAAAGCAGGTAAAAATATGTTAACTTTTGGGACAAATTCAAAGTTTATAACCTAGTTTTCTGCAAGTTCAATACAGTCTATTTAATTTATAAGTGGAAACAGGACAACTCTTCAAAAGGAGACAAAGATTTCCTTCTTAAAACAATAAAAAGTTCTTGTAAAGAAAAACTAAGTGTGCTTGTAAGACACGCCATTTTCCCCACCTTCCTTAAGTTATAGAGAACCACAGAATGACTTATTAGCTATATATCTACCTCTCACATTATGTTAGACCTCATGATAGACCTTTGGGGCCACTCACATATAGTTGTAACACCCATGCTAATTTCTCAAATTTCCCCCTACTACAAAACTATAGCCTGCAGCCATACCACCAGGGAATAGGCATTATAGTGGTGATTGTCCTTGTTAGGTGCCATTGTTAGGTGAGACAGGTCCAATTCATAGCAACCATCTATACAACAAACCCTCTCTGGCACTGTGCCATGCTTGGCTCTATTATCAGTGCTTCTCTGCTAGTCATAGAGTTTTCAATGGCTGATTCTTTTCAGAATTGTTCTGGGAGTGGGCTGCTAGGTCCTTCCCCATTTTTGTAGTGCGGGGGATCAAACCCAGGGCTTCAGAGAGAGCAGAGCAGCACTCTACCAACTGAGCCAAAAGAGCTATTTACAAATATTCTGCTTTTCCTCCTTCTGTTCCCCTGTTAAGATCATGATTTCTTGCCCTCTAGAAGTTAGGTCTGGCCAGTGACTTGCTTTCCACAATGTGAGTGGAAGTGGCATGTGTTAATTCCAAGTGGAAGCATTTAATTGGTGATACACATCTACAGATTTCCTTCCTCCTGCTTCAGTGAGCATGGAATCACAAGTCACATTAAGCCGCCATCACCCTGAGTCCATGAGAGACTAAAAGTAAGCAAAGATCCTTGCTGAGCTGTATTGGGAATGTTGTCTGAATGAGAAGCAACTATGGTGCAGGGGTGGGAACACTGAGATATGAGTTTGTTCATTGTCATAGGTTAAATTAAGCTATCTTGCTTGGTATAGAAAAAATACAAAATACATTAGAATACATTTTTTAAATTATTCTTTTTTTCCTAAATAACTTTTGTTTGTTGGTTGGTTGGTTTTGAGACAGAGTCTCACTATGTAGCTCCAGCTGCCCTTGAACTCACGATCATCCTGCCTCAGCCTCTCAAGTACTGGAATTACAGGCATGCACCACTATGCCCAGCTTTATTTGATTATTTTGTCAGGTCAGATTCTATTTATTGAGGCTAGGTATTTCCATTTCCTCCTCTTAGAAAGGGTGGAAAAGATTGGTCACAGAATCTATACATGGATCTCCTGACCCATTTATCGATCAGTAGGATTTACTTCTTGTTTGCTCTAAAAAATAATTCACCCACTTCATGCCACATGCAAATGACTAGCAACACATTGGAACTTTGGAAATATCTCATAACAAGTTCAATAACAACTAGTTCACTGGTTCAAGGAGAAGAGCAAGCTATTGAAATTCCAACCTATAAGGTCAAGTTACAAAGTGATGGAGACTGAGATGCTAGGAGGTTGGCTGTGTTTGCTTTTGATTCTCCCAAGATCAGTCATTGATGTGGACTATTTCTTGCACTTTACTCTTACACCACCAGGCACTCTTTGGTGATAAAACAGAGAAATGGTGCTCTTACCACAGCATTTAAAATTATCTGTTAATTGGTTGAAATGGCAATTAAAGTGCCTAAAGGCCATATGTATATTCATAGAATTTCTTCAAAGAGTACAATTACCAAAGCCAATGAAAAAGATTATGAGTTACTATTGGGTTGTGATTTGAGGCCAAGGAAGGAGAGGTATGTTCAGATATCTTCCCCTGAATAGCTGCTAAGATTAATTTGCTTTCTGGTTCTATATGAGAATGTGGTAGTGCAATCCGCCTGGGAGCATAGCATGTTTGTCAAAGTAACAAGTTCCACAGCAGGTAGTCATTGGCAATTTTCCTGATTGCTCTGGGTGTACAGTACTCCTGAGGTGCAGGATGAATTTTTTACCTAGTATAAAAGTTTAGACAATATTTTCCATAGTCTTCATGTCTAATATTATTTCCATCAAAAATAATTATTTCTGCTTGTGGTAAAAGCTAAATACAATATTCTCTTTGTGATTTTCCACAGGAAGATAAAAACAATATTTTCTAAAGCAGTAGCAAAATTTTCTTTCAGAGCTGCCAAAAAAAAAAAAAAAAAAAAAAAAACCTGGGAAAGAGATTTGGAGATACCATGTTGAAATCCTTTTTCTGCCTTGAAGAGTATTTTGACATTTCAGATTTAATGTCCAAGTGACAATGCAGTAAGTGTACGTTCAAATTCCACAGGGTCTGGAGTAGATGAGAATTGCAGACACTTTACCCTCTCTGTCCTGGTTCCAGCCAGCTGCTGAGGCTGGCGCCAAGGAAGATGTGGAAGGGAAAAAAGCCACACATGTCCCCAGGGCACCCTCTAAGTGCCTGACTTTTTGTCACTATTTTCCTGCCACTATAGATAACACAAGGCAGCAGGCCAAACACAAATGCTCAGTGACCAATGGTTGGAGATTTCCAAAGATGAGAGTATTTTCGGTTACTTTGTTAGCTGTGTTCTGCTGAGAGAGCCATTGACTTAAATTGTTTTAAAATGATAGACTTTTATTTTAGAGCTATTTTAGGTTTATAAGAAAATTGAGCAGAAGGTACAGAGTGTTCCCATCTATCTTCTTCCCACCCCCTCCAGATTCCCTTATTATTAATATATTGCAATGCTGTAGTACATTTCTTAACAATTGCTGAACCAATATTGATATGTTACTATTAACTCAGTCTACTAAGGACTTAGTGTATGTAAGGATTCCCTTCCTGTGTTGTACAGTTTTATGATTTTTTTTTTAGTGCTAGAGGGTTGAATCCGGGGCTTTGTGCATGCTAGGCCAGTGCTCTGCCACTGAGGGAGGAGCTGCACTCCCAGACACTTTTTTATTTTTTATTTTGAAACAAGAGTTTCATTTAATTGCACAGACTGCCTGTGCCCTTGAACTCAAGATTCTCCTACCTCTACCTTCTGGTAGCTGGGATTGCAGGCATGTACCACAGTGCCTGGCCTATGGATTTTGGCAAATGCATAATGTCAAATATCCACCATTAAAGTATCATACAGAATAAATTCATCACTGTAAGAGACATTGACTTTTATGGCTATCTTAGAAGCGTGTGCCCAGCTTCATTTCCCTGGGGGCACAGTCTAGTGCCACAAAATGGTGTCATGTACTAAGAAGTGCTCTGAAATAATGAGAAATGTGGGGCAGGGTGGTGTTGGTGAAGTGAATTGGGCCTGAGGCAGGACTGCTCTATCACCAACAACTCAATGAGCCTCTCTCATTTGTAAAAGGAGGACAAGAATCTTACTTAATTCATGACACATTAAGTGAGATGATATATGTAAGAAATTAGAACAGTGCCAGGCAGATAGTGAATAACTCAATACATTATAGCTATAATTATTATCATTATTCAAAATGACTACATAGGTATAGAACTAAACCTGCAAACTAATACAAGTTAAACTAGGACAGTCTGAATAAGATGAGTTGGTTGTACCATTGTCAATATTCTAGTTGATACAGTAGGCTATAGATTTGCAAAATGTTACCATTGGGGGAAAGTGGGTAGAAGTCCATGAGGGATCCCTCTATATTGGTTCATATAATTGCATGTGAATCTACATAATCTCAATAAAATTTCAATTAAAAACAATTAAAATACCTGTGGCATGCCATGTTGAGGAGGTTGCCTCAGATTTCTAAGGATGTTAGAGATAAACAACAGCAATGTGAAGTTATTTATCATACCCTTTGTAGGAACTGAACTCTGCTCTCAAGGCCTTTGGGCAGTTAGAGAAACCTGAGCATGGAATAGGAACTGAATGATCCTGGAGAATCTAGTGTCTCATTTTTGTTGAGAGTGGTCCAGGTATTGTGGTTAGAGAAAGGGAAAAATGAATTTAGTGCCTCAGCTCCTCAGGTAAGCCTGTCACAAGCTGATTTTTAGGAAATCTCCTTACAATACTCATCACTTAACAGTTAAGACCCCCAGTACAAAAAAACAAACAATTCCACCACTACACTCTGGAGGTCTGCTCAAGAGAGGATGAGTAACTCAAAGCAGGCCATTATTTTGTCCAAGAGCTAAGCCTTTAGATGGAACAAACAAAAAGTCTTTCTATAAGAGGGTCACCAGCAGTAAAGGACAAACTCTTAACCAAGGATTAATTAATCATTATAATTATTTGCATACTTTTCCCCAAAATGAACTACCCAGATATAAAATGGAACAAGCTCCCCTGAGGACTTAGTTTTCTTGAATTTAAACGCCATAGATGTATTTTCCAGAAAAATTAAAAAGTGAGTTAATTACTGCTCAGTGCAGTGGTGGCCTGGATTTTTAGACAGCCTCCTTTCACAGGGCTGTTTAACATCCCTGTTTGTAAAATATGTTGCTCACATAAACAGCAGTAGCTTGAGAATTTCCTTATCGTTCAGCTTTCTAGTTCTCGCAAATGATGATTGCATTTGCAAGTATGAAAGTTTGGGGGATGCCTTTCCTCCTGTTAAAGATCCTCATATTTCTTAGAAGTGATATATGAAGAACAGTTTTATCTCAGCTTCAAAGAATTGTAATAATGTGTGTATTCTTTTCTTGTCTCTCAGGAGCTTTTGTCAGCCAGGCCATTTTCTCCTTGATCATTTCTGATAGAAGTGTTACTAGAATGAACATTCCTGGAACTATTTTGTTAAACCAAAAAAAAAATTTGATATTTTGAATTCAAATATTATGAGAATAATCTCCTATGGAGATATATATATATATATATATATATATATCCTTATAATTATAAAATTTGTTTTAAAATGTATGCTTCACAGACAGGTATTTGTGATGTGTACCATTCACACCCTCCCCACGGTAGTAACTATGAACATTTGTGGAGAATTCCTAATAGAATGAACAGAAAGTTAAACAATGTACAAGTGGCCAAGGTTGGCAGAATTTAATTTTTCTTCTGCTTATGAGTGTTTCTCAGCAGCATTAGCCATATAGTCTGTATTATTTCTCATTTGTTTGCAATGAAAATATTGTCTCATGAATGAAAGTGTTTTTTCTTGAAAATGGGGCGATATTTGTTTAACTGATGGTTTAACAATCACAATTCCCCACTTGCACAAAAAAAGAAAAAAAAAAACTGGGGAATGTTCTTTAAATAAGTACTCTCTGGGAGTCCACATTCTATTTTCTTTCTTTTTTTTTCAGTACTGAGGGTTGAATCCAAGGCCTTATACACACTAGGCAAATGCTGCATGACTGAGCTGCACTCCTGGGCCCTTCTTTTCTTTTATTTTTGAGACAGGGTCTCACTAAGTTGGACAGGCTGCTTCTGGCCTCAAACCTGCAATCCTGACTCAGCATCCCCAGTAGCTGGGATTATAGACATGCACCATGGCATCTGGCTCAGATTCCATATTCGGTAAGTCAATTCATTGTTAGCTCAGAAGATTACTCATGTGACTAATGACTTATAAGATCTGCTTTAAAATATGGTATTTCTATCTTCCCAACAACCCTTCTCAACTTAAATGTCCTATTTGGTTCAGCTTTTCCCAGATTTAAATTTTCACCGGCACAAAGTTTAAGCTACTTGGTTGAAGACAGTTATTTTCAGATAAATAAAACTATCATTTTACCTATAAATACACAGACATGAAACACAACTCTGAGGGATGGGAAAAGTGGATCTTACATTAAGGCAAAAAGGATTTGATAAATTCTCAAACAACAGTACCAGCATTATTATGCTAAGAAAAATATGTCTGTTAAGGTAAATCTTTTCTCTTTGGAAGTTGCAACTAGGAAAGATTACTTTACAGTCGTCTCTTAGATGTCCCTTTTTAGGGCATTCAATGTGAGTGCCCCCCACCTTCTTTAGTGTTACTGAGAAATCAAATATCTGGAATATATGTATATATATATACATACATACATACATATATATATATATATATACATACATACATATATATATATATATATATATATATATGGATACAGAGGTAGATGGATATATGTATAGAGAGAGATCATAATAAAGTATCATTTACAGTATTACAAATATGGTTATGGTGTCTCTCCATGCTAATATTGACCCTCACGTGGCTTTGTTGTGCTACTTGGTCTCATTTAGCCTCCATTTGCTGTGGCTACCGTGGCAGTTACACATGAGCAATATTAAGTAGAATTATTTTATTATATCTTGGTGATTTGGGAGGCTGAGGCAGGAGGATCACAAGTTTGAGGCCAGAGGCAGCCTGTGTACCACAGTGAGATCCTGAATCAAAATAAAAATAAATAAGAATGAGTAAAGCTCAGTAGTAGGGCATGTGTAAGGCCCTGGGTTCAACCCCCAAGTACCACACAAAATTAATTAAATAAAATAATAAAATAAAATATAAATGAAGAAGAGTGGATAGAATTAACTTGGAAAAGCCTTCTAGGTTACATAGATTTATGACTATCATTTAGGTGTATCTGGGAGGTAAACTTACTCAAGATTTCTGATGTCAGTCAGGTTAGAAGACTTGTTCAGCCTGTTGCTTATATTTGTCAATATTGACTTCAAACCCCTCATATGAGGCTGGAGATAGGTGATGTGATTGTATTTCGTGGATTGGATATGGGGATTCTGGTTTAATGTAAGTGTACACTTCTCTCCTCTGGGGAGTTCAGAGAGGTGGAAAAGTTCCTCTAGTTTTATCAAAGTGATCAGGTGAGCTCATGTTAGTTGAAATGCCTTCCTTTCCTTCTAGGTGTGACCGAGAGGCAGTTAAGACAGAAAGGAGCTAAACCTCTGACTAACCGTTTGTCACAGTCAATGCAGGAGCACAGGAAGCTGTCATAGGAGACACAAGTAGGTGATGGGAAAGGACACGTGTGTGACAGTGCGGGCAGAGGAGAAATGGAATGATGTCGATCACAAGGTAGGGCCATGTATGTAAAAGGATGATTCTGAAAAGAACTTTTATGTCTTCTTACTTTAGGCCATGTTCAGTGCTAACTTAGGTACTATTTACTGCCATGCAGAGCGAGGAAGTCCTGGCACAGAATGTTTGGCTAGTGCCAAGAACCATGTGTTTTGCAAAATTTTGGGAAGAGATACTTCGAAAAGAGAGTGTTTTCTCTAACAGTTCTTCATGAGTTAGAGTGAGATATATGGGGGTCTATTTACAGGCAAAATATTCTTCTCTTTAGCATTTTTCTCTCCCTGCATCTTCTAAGACTCTATTTTCTTGTCTCGCTTTGGTTTACCCAGCCTATCCTGGGTTGAACCAGCCCAAGATGCATCAATACATGATCTCTGTCCTCAGACAGTCTTAATTATGCCTTAGCTGTTGGCTGTTTATTTGACTTTTGAGATAGGATGCCACTGTATGCCAGGCTGCCCTTGAACTTGCGATCCTTCTGCCTTAGCCTCCTGAATGCTGGAATTACAGGCATGAACCGCCATGCCTGGCTCACCTTGGTTTTCTTTAATGAATAATAGAATTGTAAGGGAGTTTTAGAACTATTTCATCTAAATACCAGGGACATTGACTCATTTCTGGAGACAGAGGGCTCATCTGATTGTTGTAAAGGCAAGGATAGGGATTCTTCTTTGGTTATCAAGAACTCTTAGCTTTATTCATTTCTGTGTAATAGTCATTGCTCCCATTTATGTAGAAATAAATAAATGGAGAATCATTTAAAATGGACACACTGTGTCATATAAATGATTTTAATTACAAAAGTCAATTGTTGATTATTTTTCAACTGCATTTTAATGATATAGATACCAACTCATAAGGCATCACTATGCTGGAAGGAAAAAAAGAGCAACTTTTAAACATATATGACCATAGATATTTCTCACATGATGTAATAATGCTTCACATTTGGAATGGAAACAAGTTCAATTTAAAACAAAGTGCCTTCTTCAATCTCCTTTGAAACAATGACTAAATGCAAAGGAGTGGTATTTTTTGAGTTTGGTTGAAAGATGGTGTATTTTTCTTTTTTTAAGGAAGCTAAACTGGGTGGCGCACACCCAGTGACCCAGGAGGTGGAGGCAGGAGGATTGGAAGTTCGAGACCAGGGTCAGCCTGTCTGATTTAGCAAGGCACTGCGTAGAGTGCTTGCAAAGTGTGTGCAAGGCCCTGGGTTCAATCCCCCAGGTACCGCAAAGCAAAAACAAAAACAAAAAATGAAGAAGTTAAACCTTTAGACATGAACATCATTGTTCACAAATAAGAATTATATGCTCTGAATCCCAGTCAGGAGTGGCTTTTCGAAATAGGTTTACTCACTTTTATTCCGTCATTAAGCAGCATTTAAGTCATTGTCAAATTACTGTTAAATTTTTAAAATTAGATGTAGCAATTTGAAACATCTCATAGAACATTACATTTTTTGTTGGTAGTTTTAGTGTAGTCTCAAGTGCACAAGTTTTTAGAAGTGCCTTCTATTTTTCATACATTTCATGCAAAAAGTTTAAGAAGAATATATCTTGAAAAATCTTATATGGACACTTTGTCCATTTAGCTTCATAGGCATATTTGAAATTGTTGTTAATACTGGCATAGCTTAGTTTATCCTCTCTTACGGTTTCATTATTTATATCTATACTCTAAATACCTACAAGGAATTTGGCAATTCCCAAGAGTACTTATTTGCCAACTTGGCTTTGTGTGCTTCTGAATATATTTCCAAGATGTACATAGCACTATGTATCTGTAAGTACAGCAGGCCTCTTCCGAAAGGGATGGAGTGACAGTTTAATCCTAACTTCATGTTATTATAGATTATGAACTCAAGTGCAGATAAGGATCTGGACTTCCTTTTACACTTTATGGGATAATTCTCTCTCCTTGTCTGGTATGTATCCAGATAGTGGAGGTGTGGAGGTGGGCAGGACATAGAGGAGTGAGTTCGCTCTACCAACTACACATGGCCAAGGACCCATTGGCTCATGTTGCAAGTGGCCCAGGGCAATGTTGCTATAACATATTCTGAAAATGGACTTCTCTTTGCCTGAGAAGAGTAAAATCATGTTGTATAAGTTAGCTGAGAAGTTATTATGTGCCTATGGGCAGTGAGAGAAATCAGGTCATCTTTACAGAATCAGGTGTTAAGCCCTGATGAAAATTATTATGTTATTTCTTGCTTCTTAGTGGCCTTCCTGCTAGACTTTTGTGACATTTATACTTATAGTAGGCAAAGTGCAGATATCTGGCCATGGCCAATGGCAAACTCTTAATAACCTGGTAATAGCCAGCAGCAGGAGAGACTGGTAGGTGAGTGAGTGAGTCAGAAGATCTGAGAAGTGTGTGCCAGTGCCCTAGAATGTCTGTTAGCAACTGAGAATCATCTCTGTCCCCTCCACACTCACCTCCTGTAAGAGAAACCTCTGGAAAAACAATGTTCAAAGTCTCTTTATGGGTTAGATTCTGCCAAATGTTAGACATTTACTTGAAATTTTAATTGTCAGAAAGAGAGAGGCATGATTCTTCAGTAGCAGATGAGACCATTCATGTTGGCTTCCTTTGTCTTCTGGGGTCCTCCTGTAAGGTATACAATGTGGTACTACCATGGCTGATGGGCTTTCCTGCAATCCCTGCACTTATGTCCTGAAAGGTGCAGTCCTTTCCTTCGATCTCCCCACCCTTCAGGGATAGCAAAAGCTCCTAATGGACTGTAACTAGACAACTTTCTGTTTGAAACAACATGGAGTGGCTTCCCTTTTCTTAACTAAATCCTGATTTGTTTCAACAGATAGACTAACATTTGCTTCTTTATAATTTGTGTTCCTTCTACTACCAAGTGGCTATTTATTCTGCTTAGGTTCAAAGCTACTGATCTTTGTGACCAAATCCATCCCATAATCATTTGCGTGAATCAGTAGTTGAGATGGAGGGATGGACCATACTGCCATAAATTTCACTTTCTGTCTACAGATAGAAGCCAGGCACCTCCTAAGATGACATTTTACAACAGATTTTAGAACATTGATTTATGTGCCAAATGTAGTATCTGCCTTAGCAGAGAAATGAGAAATTATCTTCAGGGAAATCACTTACATTTACATTTTGAGGAATGCAAATAGTCACACTGAATTGCTCATTTCATTTTTATAAGCACCTAATTTAATAAATTGGGAGAAGGACCCAGCAGCCCACCCCCCAAAAGCAACCAGTCATTGAAAACCCCATGAATAGCAGAGAAGCATGACAATAGTGTTTCATCTGTTGTACAAAGCGTCGCTATGAGTCAGATACCAACTCGATGGCACCTAACAACCACAACAACAATTTAATAAATAGCTCATATCCTAGTTTGGTCTTAATAAAGAAGTCTACAAAATGATACACACAGGTCTTGCAGGAAGCAGATGCTGAGATGGATTTAGGAATGTGAGTAGTTTACTGAGGGAGGTAATTGCTGTGAGGCAGGGAGGAATTGAAATTGGATAGGTGGAGCTTCAAACAGTTACATACTGTGACAAAGTCTCTGCCGGCTCAATGAGTACCCTGGAGCGAAGATTCTTCCCAGGAGAGAAATCTTCCATTGGACATAAATGGCCAAGTCCTGGCACCCCAGCTATGCTGGGTCTTTTCATGGGGGTCATTCCAGGAAGAGAATGCCCTGGACTCAAAAGCTGAGAGTGACCCTGAAGATGCTGGAGGAAAAGGATATCTGTTACATGTGTTCTTTGTAGCTGAATGGCAGATTATTGAATGGAGATCCAAGCAGTACATCTTCACCTTTGTTACTGATTTCTTCTCTCACCTTGTGATCTCTCTTGCATGTGTTCATACCATGATACCATCTGCCACAGTGCAGTGCAGCCAAGGATCTCTCAGAAGAGGCAGCACCATGCTATTTGGATTTTCTGCTTCCAAAACATTAAACTAAATAAACCTCTTTCCTTTATAAAGTACCCAGCTTTGGGTATTTTGTTATAGTGATAGAAAACAAACTAATATACTCAGCACTTGCAGCAATCTGTAAGTAAGGGATAACATTTTTTAGCCAGAACTTTCTTTGTCCTCTAGTCATGACTCGTGTTTTATTTAATTGACAATACCAACAACCACTCAAATTTAACACAATGGAGAGGAATCTCTCATTTTGTAAAATCATAATATTACTGTTTTATCTACTCCTTAAACTAGAAACTGCAGAATCATTTTTTGTTTCCCACTATTTTTCATTCTACAACAATAAGGATAATAGAAAACATTACTGTGTGCTAAGTGCTTTTGGGGCTAGTGTTCAGCTCAGTTGGTAGAGTGATGCTCTGCATGCTCTGAGGCCCTGGGTTCAATCCCCAGCACTGCAAAAAAATGGAAGAAGGACTTGGTAACCCACTCCTGAAACAATCCCCTAAAGAACAACCTGCCATTGAAAACCCCATGAATAGCAAAGAAGCGCTAACATAGTGCTGAGCATTGCACAGTGTCGGGGAGTGTTTCATTCTGTTATATATAGGGTCTCTATGAGTCAGGTTTGACCTGACAGCACCTAACAAATACTTTTGGGGATACTTTTATATTTAACTTATCCCCATTTTACAGATGAAGAAATGGAAATACTAAAACATCAAAATGTATCCCTGGTCTTACAGCCTGTAAGTAGAGTTGCAGAGATTACAACACACATTCTGACTGTAGCCAGGTAAGTATAGTTAATTTAGTTTGCTGAGAGCTTTTTATTTGCCTGGTAACATGTAATTTTCAAGAAACAATCTAATAATTCAGGGACTGTTTTTTACCTCCTTTGATAGAGGAAGAATGTAGAGCTAAACAATCCAATAACTTTGCAAAAATGGAACAGGTACATGGATGAGAATGGGGTCGAGCTCAGGAATCCAGCTCAGGAGCCCATTCTTTGAGCCACTGTGTTCTAACTTCTGTGTAGTGAGGCACAATGCTAGGCTGCTCTCCTCAGGTGCATTTGTAGTTTCTCTTCATTTTTGCTAAATGCCTGAGCCAAGCTTTAGTCATTTCTTAACTGTATGACTTTAAATTTTCCATTGTCTTCATCTTTTTTGTCTGCCACATCAACCTGTAACAAGGCAGTGCCTTGTTAGATATCTGAAGAACCATGTTATTTGTAGAATGGATTCAACCACCTTAGTTAAAAAGGCTTGTGTTGGGTTGCTGTATTAGCACTTCCCAAACCTCACTGTACCTAACAATTTCTAGGAGGGCATTTCGGTCACAAGCATTCCCACATCCCACATCAGCTGCTGGGGTTAGGACCCAGGTGTCTGCATTTTTATGCAGCATTCCCAGGTGATTCTTAGGTATTTAGGTAGGTGCTGGTCTCCAAATGGTAATATCCAGAGACTCAGGGCCAGCAGAGGGGAGGCTTATTAGGTGAAATGCTACAAACCCCACTTCAAGCAGAGCAACTCTATTTTTGGCTTGTTTATATATTGGGCTTCCACCAGGTTTGATTTGAAAGAGCTCCTTCCTTTCTTCCTTCCTTCCCTCCTTCCTTCCTTCCTTCCTTCCTTCCTTCCTTCCTTCCTTTCTTCTTTCTTTTTTTCTTTCCCTCTTTCTTCCTCTCTCTCTCTTTTAACCATTACCTTTCTCTAATCTAATAGCTGTCCTCCACTCTCAGTATTTCCTTGTCTAATTCCCCCACAGCATTACAAAGCTCCACACATTTTTCATTTCTAAATTACTAGGATACTTCTTGCCATTGTGAAAATAGTTTCTGTAATGGCACCTAATAATGTCTCGATTCTCATAGACAACTAGAATTGATCTGGAAACACTCCCAATTAGATGTACAATCTTTTACTTTTCTGTCAATACTGGAATTATTGCATGGATTTACTTACAAAATGGAAACATTAAAAAAAGTTCTTATTTTTGTCTTTGAACAGATTTTTGTATATCTATATGAACTTGTTTGTTTGTCATCAGTATTAATACATTTTTGGAAAATAAGGAATACTTAAATTTGCTTAATATTCAAACTCTGAGTCAGGTCTATTTGGAAGCTGTAATTATGATACTAAAACAATGTTCTCTGCTATTTAATGGAAGTATAAGGTATTTTTTTTTCTGTGTTCAATGGTTTACAGACTATATTCCTAAGATTCCATATTATTAGCCTAGGAAACTTATTAGAGAGAGCCTAGAGAATGAGAGTGGATGATAGTAAGCACAATTTCCCAGTGATATCTAGAAGTATAAATCAAAGAATACACTTGAAATACCACATTCACATAGCACAAAAGGTTTAAGATAATTTGCTTGGTAAAAAAATGATATGAACATGAAATAAAATAGATGCTATTTCAAAACTACATTTTGATATGTATTTAAAATCACTTTCATGTCTGTTAATATGTCTCTAAGGAAACTGCCAATACCCTGGTGTGTTTTAAGTTTTCAGTTAGCGGAAACCGTTGTCAGCTCTTCTGTGTACAAAACCCTTAGCCTATTACCTGCCGACTGTGAGGCACTGTATGTTATTTCTGAATATAAAATGGACCCCCAAAGGCTTATGTTGAATGCTTGGTCCCTAGATGGTGCACTATTTTGGGAGGTCTGAGAACCTGAAGAAGTGAGACCTCATTGGAGGAAGTAGATTAGTGGGGGGCATGCATTTGAAGGTTCTCCCCGGTCCCCAGTCCCTTCCTCACTCTCTTCCTGCCTGCCATGAGGTGAACAGCCTCCTCCTGCACACACTCCTGCTGCTGTGATGTCCAGCCTTGCTTTAGGCCCACAGTAATGGTGCCAGCTAATCACAAAGGGAACCCTTTGAAACCATGAGTCAAAATAAATCTTTCTTCCTTGAACTTGTTCTCTTGGGTATTTTAGTCACACCTATGTAAACATAACTAATACCCCATGCAAAATACTTCATTTTCACCATCTCAAACCATCTTCAGTATGAGTTTACCATATGTTGTTGTTGTCAGGTGCCATCTGGTCAGTATCTGACTCATAGTGACCCTACATACAACAAGCGAAACACTATCATCATTGCTTCTCTGCTATTCACAGGGTTTTCAATGGCAGATTGTTTTTTTCAGAGTGGGTTGCCAGGTTCTTCTCCCAACTCTGTGATATAGCTACCATTTATTATTCATTGTATAGATAAGAAAGCTGAGTCCTAGAGATGTTTTAAAAACCTTCACAAGGCTGTACTGCTAGGAAGCAGAAGTTGGATATAAACCATAGCACACTAGCTTTAGAAGCCACGTGACTATTGTGATGCTGTTTTGCCCAATCAGTGAAACAAATTGAAAATGTTGGCTCCCTAATCATTAGAAAAATTTCTTTGATCCTCTTCATATTTCTTTCTTAGGGGGGAGAAAACTCTGGGAGGGTGAGCATTATCTCTGTCACTTTGGAAGACATATAAACACTCCAGGTAAATGAATTATTTCAACTCTCTGAACTTAAAGTCTTCTGACAAATGGACACATTGACCCTGGGGGGTGGTTGTGAAGTCTAAATAAAATAATATATATGGATGTATTGACTACCCAGGGCCTAGTCAGTGGGCATTTGGCACATGCTAGTTTGTATACTTGCCTGCTTATCTTTTTTTTAATCTTTATTATTAGCTACACAAAACAAACAGAAAGACACAAAAACCCTAAGCTGCTTATTATTCTATGTTCCTTGAGTGCTCACAGTTGAAGGTAATCAAGGATAGAATGGATGACAGTTTGAATTTTGTGAGGGGAATTCAAGCCATTTCAATGATTGGTTTAACTTAGCCCTCCAGTTCTATGATTCCAGGGCAAATCTCTCATCCCAATGTATCATTTTATTTTGAAAGGATTTAACTACATGTGAATTTCCTTTTTTCTTCTTTTTTGCTGCCTTTCATAGTGTCAAAAACCATGATGTGAAGCAGAACAACCCCACCTCAAAGGTCACACCAAGATGACAGCAAATGAGTACTAGTGTATTCATTTAATTACTGGGGTTAAGATTGATGATAATAAAGAAGAATGGAAATCTATACTGTTATCTCTATTCTGGTTTGGCTACTGCCCAGATTGTCACCAATAACTAATCCAAAGAACATTTGTGTTGCAAGAAATTCACTTAAATTTATTTGACTAATTTCTCTATCATTGGACATTTAAATTTTGTCTTGAAGTTGACTTAAGCCGCTGCATTGCATAAAGACTAAAATCTCAATGTCTTAATCCACTACATTTATCTCTTGCTCACACAAAGCATTCCTGTTCAGGGGTGGTTTTGTGTATGATCATTCCAGGGAAAAATGCAGGTTCCTTTTATCTTCTAGTTTTGCCTTCATGGAGGATTTGGGTTTCTTTCCTGGATTCCCTGCTCCTCACCAACATCAGGGCAAGAGAGTATGGAGGATTGCTCAGGAGGTATTTTATAGACTTGAACTTGAAGCTATTTGCATTACTTCTGCTTACATTCCATTATCCAGAACACAGTCCTATAATCATTTCTAACAGTAGAAAAGCCTGGAAATGTGGTCCAACAGTATGTCCAGGAGGCAGGGGAAACGGATTTTGCTGAATACCAGCAGTTTGTGCTATGGGTTATTTCCACTTTATTCATTTTATAAACAACTCTGGGGCTGGGGTTTAGCTCAGTTGGTAGAGTGCCGTTCTGTGCACTCATACGCCCTGGGTTTCATCTGCAGCACCGCAAAATTGGGAGAAGGATGTGGCAATCCACTCCTGAAACAATCCCCAATCAGCCATTGAAAACTCTGAGGGTCGCTATGAATGGGACCCGACTTGATGGCCCTAACAACAACAACAACAACAACAACATAAACAACTATGAGATGACGACTACTTTATTTCAATCTTTGTTTTCATTCTTAAACTTTTTTAGAATACATTATTTAAATTTAAATTTTTGGGTCTAAGACTTAACTTTTAGACATGTTTAAGTATTTTCACACTGCCCTTCTGAAAAGTTGGATCAATTTCTTCTCTCGTCATTATATAACAGTTCATTTCTCCATATACTTATCAACAAGTATGTGCTTTCAGAATCCAAGTCAATATGCATTAGTTTCTTCAACTGTAAAATAATATCTTTCCTATAGGGTTGGTATTACTATCAGGTTACAAGGTTGTGAATGCGATTCATAAATTACAGTCTTCGTGTACATTCTAGTTATTATTTTGAGAAGGAAGTTTAGATAGACCTTGAATAGCTGACATTCATTTTCAAGTCCTTTAAAAACCTCAGTGTTTTTTATTTTATTACCAAATTTGAGAAATTATAAAAAGAGGCTAGTATATTTAAAAATGTCCACTCTTCTCATCCCTCAATGATAAATAACAAACCTATCCCAGAGTGAATATGGTCAGGGAACACTACTCTCTAGAGCCTTCCTCCTCTCCAGACATTTTACAGTGATGGGCACAGGTTATAAATCATTGGAGACTATGCACAATGTTGTCAGCCAAAAGCTGCCTCCCAATTCCAATTCTTACCAACCTCTGCTGGTAAGAAGAGGAAATAGGTGTCACATGGAGCAAGTCTGTTGAGCATTCCTTTAATGCCTATCCTTTTCCTTTACTTCTAGAGTAGTCATGCCATGCCAGCAGCAGCCCAAGGGTCTAGCAGCTCAAGAGTCTGTACTGTTGTAAATGCTATAAAACTAGTTGCTGAGTATTGATCATCACGGTCATCTATCACATATAAATAGCATTACTATAGAAAAGAAATAAGAGCTGGGCGTGGTGGCGCACGTCTGTAATCCCAGCGGCTTGGGAGGCGGAGACAGGAGGATCACAAGTTCGAGACTAGAGGAAGTCTACATAACTTAGTGAGACCCTGTCTCAGGAAGTAAGGAAAAAAAAATAAAAGGGCTGGGGGTGCAGCTCAGTGGTCCAGCACTTGCAAAGCATGCAGGTGTGAGGCCCCGGGATCAACCCCCAGTACCACAAAAAAAAAAAAAAAAAAAGAAAGAAAAAGAAAAGAAAAGAAATAAGAATAATTATGAATATTGTTTCAGTGTTAAGTTTGTCGTTGTTGTTAGGTACCATCGACTCAGTGTCTGACTCATAGTGACCCTACGTACAACAGATGAAACAGTATTGTTAGTGCTTCTCGGCTATCCATAGGGTTTTCAATGGATGATTGTTTTTTGGAAGTGGGTTGCTGGGTCCTTCTCCCAAGCCTACAGCTGAGGGAATTCCCAGGTGGTCTCCCATCCAAATACTAACCAGGCCTGACCCCTCCTTAGCTTCTGAGATCTGATGGGATCAGACGCCACAGTGGTACTGCTGCAGGCATTAAGGTAGGTGTGAAAATTATCTCTATGTTCTAAAGGGACATTCAAAGTTGAGCCTTCAGTGCACCAGAAATTTAACAAAAAACAATGGCATTTATTGAATTTTGAGTATATATTCACATATATATGCATGTATGAAGGTATGTGTGTGTGTGAGCACATTGGTAACCAGGTCAAAGGGTGGATGAGATGAGAGGCAGAGATTGGATGATCACAGATAAGAAAAATATGGACTGATCTGTTCTCTAAGGGATATAAAACAGTTGGGAGGTTCTTAAGGCTGTTTTAAGAATATTTACCTAATATACATTAGTGAGAGACAATTATAAACAAATTGCAGCCTGGGCTCATATGAAATAAAATGAGAAAAATGACAAATGTTGCAATCACTAAAAGGCAGGCATCTTCTTCCCTGCCCCCCAAATAAATGATAATATATCACTGCCAGTGTACTGATTCCACCAGAAGTCAAGGACTTAAATTTTGCATCTTTGGATCAGGTGTTTAATCAATGCTTTAATTCTCATATCCTATGGCAGGTATAATAATAGTGCCTGCCCTGTTCCTCCAACACTTCTGTGTCCTAATCCTTGTATACTGTAAATGTGTTATTTCACATGGACCACAGGACTTTCCAGATAAAAATAGGACCTTGAAGTGGGCCAGATTTTTTTTCTCCCTTTGTTGGTAAATGATGGTGGGATACAGAGTAATACAGCATTGGCTTTTTCCATTATGCTTCTCTTACATCACTTTTGGTTTCACTTTTATCAACTTACAAAGTTTATGGAACCTTTTGACTAATATATAGTAAAGCTCATATGCATATTTGGGTTATATTCCCCTATTTTTCCAATGTACCCATGAAGTCGCATTGTTTACATTGAGAATATTTCCTCCCCTTTTACCTTTCTGTATTGACCTTCCTCCCCATCCCACCTTCCCCAATCTTCGCTTCCCTCTCCTAGTTCCCTCCCTCCTCCTTTCTACTCTTCATATTGTCCCTTCTTTGCTAAGTTTAATTGTGCATTTTTTATATATCAACTTAAGCATACGATTTTTTTCGTCCTTTAAGTAAGATTCAGCTCCTGCATATGAATGAGAACATATGGTATTTCTCTTCTTGAGTGTGTGTTTGTTCACTTAAGATGATGTTCTCCAGTTGAGATGGGCAGATTATTAAGGACCTTGACACGGGAAGAGTATTAAGGACCTTGGCAGGGGGATATTATCCAGACAGGTTTGGTGCAGGGGGTCAAACTAGTCACATAAATCCTTAAAAGTAGAGGACCTTTCCCAGCCGTCAGAAAGAGGGAGATGTGACTAGGAATGAGAGGTAGGGGGTACAAAATGCAGCTAGCTTGGAAGATGAAGGAAGAGGGTTATGAACCAAGAGAAGTAAGTGGTCTCTAAAAGCTGTGTCTCATAGAGAGCAGAAAAGGTGAGGAACCAGACTCTCCCCTAGGAAGGAATGCTGTGCTGCTGATGCCTCCAGTTTGAACCAGTGGGCCTCACTGCAGACTTCTACCTTACAGAACCCAAAGGTAATAAATTTGTATTGTTTTAGCCACAAAATTTATAGTACTTTGTTACAGCAGCAACAAAAAACTAATACAAATCCTCTCTTTAAAAGTCCTACCTATAGAACAATTTTCCTGGTTTACATATAGTTGTTTTGTTCTTGAACAATAGGTGGTGCTAAGCATCCATGTTTCTGGTGTTATCAACCAAATTCTGTAACTTAAAATAATTAGGATCATAGGACAGTGGTTGAAATAGTTATGCATGAAAGTCTACAAACCACATTGTTACAGATTCAGAGAACCTGCATGAGAGTAACAATGAAGGACAGGATCTTGGAGATTTGGCTGCTGTAATTCAAAAGTAACTACGTACTAAATTCTGGAACTGATTTTCTATTTGCTACATACAATTGCTTACATCTCTTAAAATATATTAAAATGTGAATTACAACTCCTCTTCAAAATTACTGAACACCTAGAAGCCACCCAGCACATAAAAGTGAATCGGAAATGACTACTACAGGGAAAAGATGTCTGCAAAAGAAGCTACGTTGCTGTTGTTTGTTTTTTCATGTGTGGTATGGTGTGTAACACATAAGAAAAGGCAGCAAAAGATGACATTCATGTTTTTTTCTTGCAAACTATTCACTATTTGTCTTCTTGTTAATGCTTTTGAACATGACTTTGAACAAAAGCAGCATTATTTATATTTAGACCCTAGTGGCCAATGTTATATCTGTTTGATGATTTTTTAATAGAATAAGGTATGTGTATATGGTTTTTGAAATTTGATTATTATAATATTTCAGAGCAGGATCTGTGCTATATTTTTTCACCACAGTTTTATACTCAATTCTCTTCATCTAATTTAATAAAATGGTTCTGGGTGCAGTGGCACACACCTGTAATCCCAGTGACTTAGGAGGTAGAGACAGGAGGATTGTGAGTTTGGGGCCAAAGGCAGTTTACATAATTTAGCAAGATCCTGAATTAAATGTAAAAATAAAAACTGGGCTGGGAGTGCAGCCCAGTGGTAGAGCACTTGCAAAGTATGTGCAAGGCCCTCGGTTCAACACTTAAGTACAGCATAAATAATAAATAAATAATAGAAAAGGTGGCTGGTATCTCAGATTTGATGACTGTTGTATACTGTAGCATTCTGATACTCAGGGAGCTCATTATAATAAAAGACAAAGGCAATAGAATCTGAGTGCCCAGGGAAATGATATGTTTGGAACAATCTGGGAGCACTGGATGATCTCAATATCAACAAAATCACTACTTCTATCCATTTCCTTTCCTTAATAGTACATTACATATACTCACTTTTTGAGTGAAAGCAAGCACAGCCCTGAGGATGAATACCTTTCAATTGAAAAAGTGAAGACAGAAAAGACATATACACTCAGAAAAAAGACAAACTCTTGAGACTGAACATTGAATGCTCTGGAATTCTGAGACCATTGACTGGAAACATAGGTAATGACAGAAATGTCAAGAGGACATCATATAATGCTATGGAGACATCTCATTTCCATCTGAGTAAAGAACTTAATCTCCTCTAACCACAATTCAAGACTTACCGGAAAGTCTCCTCTGTCACTCAAGGGCCAATCCCATATAAGTAAAGAGAAGAAACCCAGAGACAGTGAGTACATTTGCTCTGCAAGTCACTATTTATTCTGAGCATAATTGTTTGCTACTGGAGCTCTTGAATTAGTAATTAATGTATAAAGAGACGAAATCATTTGAATGAAAAGCAATACAAGACATTAAGGGCCACACACATGCAGAAAGATATTCATTACAAATTAAAATTAATTTCTAAAATCTACTTAAGTAAGGAAGAAGCCAGAGCTATAATTTCCAATTAAGGAATCAGGAGCTGGCAATGGTTTAAATTTTTGACACTGTAATAAAATGTGAGAACATTTTATTGTAAATCCAATGTCACAGACAAAATATTCCCACAACCAAATATTAGTAACACACAGAAATTATTTACACTATCTTTACTCACTTCCTTAGAAGTGAGGAGATGTGTGTGGTGGGGTGGGAGGGGATTAATGTGTGGGGGGGGGATCAGGGTGCAGAGATAAGAGTGTGTAGCATGAAGCTGGTGGCGAAAAAGGCTGTAAGAAATCAGCTGCTTTTAAAACTGATGTGAATGGCCACCAGAGGGACTCCAAAGTTCATTCATTGATACTGTACTGCAGACAAGAGCTGTTTTAGAAGATTCAGAAGATCCCTACCCGGTGTATGAGTACACAGTGCTAATTAGTTAAGATATAGATAAAATACAGGTATAGGTGTTAGGCATTAATGCAGAAGCTCAGCTGCATAAAATTAAGGGCTTTGAGCAATCAACAGGAGGAGAAAAAAGACCCTCGTAATTGATCTGAGGGATTTATTAAATAGTTCAACTTAGTCCACATTTGTTCCTAACTATTTAGAACCCTGTCAGGCAGGTGCTGTTTTATTTCTCTGGACTTTCAGTGTCTCTGTTCTACCAGAAGATGTTGCTCTAGTACAGCAGGGCTTAGAAGACAACATAATGTGGAATGAAATGTGATCAGCCAGGATAAAGGTGTAAACTGTGTAAGTGTGTAGAATTCAGGCACAAAGATATCCATTATATGGGGAAAAAAGGACTTTACTGTAGTATGTCCCCACCATAAATAGTTTAACAAAATGTAAACATGAAATAGTTCCCCAATGATATTGGCAGCCATATAAACAGTAGCCTTACTTTTCATTAACTCACCTTTCCTAATAAAGGGTCTTCTGTACTGTGAAATTTGGGCAAAATGGAATGATCTGTAACTTTTTTTTTAATAACAGGGTGTAGCATACATGGAATAAAAACTAGAATTTAAAGCAAGCAGATTTCTTATTTTTATTTTTAACAAACACAGCTTTGCTTTACTGCATAAAATCCCATATGTTATAGAAACAAGCACAGTGCATGCATCAGGGAAGAAAAACTAACAAAGGATTAAAGAAACTGGGATATAGTCCTCTTATTCAAAAATTAGGACTTCTTCTCACATTGGCAAATAAAATGCAAACTGAATACTTCTTTCAAAAATGTCATGCCATCATTCAAATTTTTAAACCTGATTATTAAAATGACTGTCTATAAACTGAGTTAAAATGTATTTTTATTCAGAATTATTAATTTTACATTTAAACATAAGATTAGGGTAACTAATTTTTTTATGAAGCAAATTCATCAAGAATTTTCAAAATGACATTCCCCAAGTTAACTCTGAAATGGTAAACCAACCAAGAATGAGCTAAACCACATGGATAAACCAGCCACATTTTCAGATGCTAGGTATCAACTTTCTTCCCCTCCAGTTTTTTTTTTTTTCCTTTTCTTTTCTTAAACCAGATGGGTAAAAACAGATTAGTGGAATTTGTCCATGCTACCTAGTTACACCGTTTGTATTACAAATTTGGCTCTTTGTATTTTTGTCCAAAAATTTTTCTCTGACCCCTAGATGAACCCCTCATTTGTTCACAGAGGACCCTGCACCCACTTCTCCAGTGTACTTACTGTATTTAGTGTAAGCAGAGCCATGTCTTACCTGTTTAATGCTTAGTACCACACTTGAAGGATAGATGTTAAATCAATGTTTATAGTCCTCAGGTAAAATAAAATGAATTAAGACAACATAATCCAAAAAGAATGGGTCAATTAGTCCTTTGGCAATCAGTTTTGGGTTTCCTTCAATCACCAACAGTAACAAACGTTGCAGACCTTTGTGGAAAATCGAGAATCCTGCTCCTTACAACAAAGCAAAACAAAGTCTGCAAAGCTAGGTCTGACTAAGGAAATGTTCATTAGTTTTGTTGAAATCTTGTGTTGGGGATCAGATGGCTGCAGAAGAGGACAGCAGGATCGGGTCTAGGGTTTGGAATTGACTTCCTGGTTTCTTCAAGTGAGAATGAAAGCAGGAGAGTATTCTGGCTAATAATCAGATTTCAGTGTTCTGAGAGTTCCTTGGAAGAACTTTAGAAAAGTGTAACATGCTTCCTGAAAATAAATTCATTTTATTATATCTGCATATGTGAGCAAAGGTCAAAAACTTGTATTTTGAGCTCTATTGAAGGATTCTGTGCAAATAAAACTCTATACTACTGCCATAAACAGTGTAAAAAGAAGTTATGAGACTTCAGCACAATAACTTTTCAAATCAAAGTCAGAGATGTAATTTATTATTTTAAGTATTTTACCTTCTCCATTTTTAAATCTATCATGGGTACATTATTTTTCCTCTGTCATGGCTTGAAATAAGCATTCATTTCTACCATCACTTCTGATGTATATGAGAAGATTCCTGATTAGTCCAAAGAAATCTTGGCCCAATTACTAGATCATAAAGTATTTTAAAAATAAATTGTGTGTGTGTGTGTGTGTGTGTGTGTGTGTGTGTGTGTGTGTGTGTATAGTTTGGTTTGGTTTTTTTGTGTGGTACTTGGGGGTTGAAACCAGGGCCTCACACATACTTTACAAGGGCTCCAGCACTGGGCTACACCCCAGCCCATTTTTCATTTTTTTATTTGGAGACAGGATCTTGCTAAGTTATACAGGCTGTCTCTGCCCTTGAACTTGTGATCCTCCTGCATCAGCCTCCCGACTTGCTGGGATTAAAGGTGTATGCCACTGTGCACACCTTGTGTGTATTTAATAAATAACCATTTTTTCTTTTATATGGAGTTAAAAGCTCATATGTAATCTCATGACACCTTTCATTGATCCAAAAAGAAACTCAACAGCAGATTTGATTTTATTTGAGGAGTAAGTTGCTTATTTTAATGTTATTTCTTACCTATTTCTAGGCCCTTACATTGTGGTGAGCTGGGATTTAGCTCAGTGGGTAGAGCACTGTGCTGCAGTCTCTGAGGTCCCGAGTTCAATTCCCAGCACCGCAAAAATGGGAGAAGGACCTGGCAATCCTCTCCCAAGGCAATCCCCAAACAGTCAGCCATTAAAAACTCTATGAGGGTCACTATGAGTCGGATACCAACTCGACGGCACCTAACAACAACATTGTGGTGAACCAATCATCTGAATCACAACCATCAATGTTTCCCTCAGTGTGGAGAGTGGACCTTTAAACTAAAGTAGCATCCTATGGAATAGCTTTTCCATATATGAGAGATATTAATAAATGGCTAAATCTATGCAATTTGTATGACATGAGTTTTACATCTTATACTTTTATTTATTTAAAAGAGAGCTAATTCATAGTTATTATGATTGTGGTGTGACCTGGTAGAATTTTATATGCTAATCAGGTTAAGTGAAAAGCAGGCAAATCCGCCTTAACTTCATGTTAGGGATGTATGGTCCATTAGGTCAACAGCTCCATATTGAACACCTACAATGTGGTGGGCACTGTTTCAGGTACTTGGAATACATGAGTGAACCAAATGGACAGAGATTTCTGCCTTTGTGGGGCACACACTCCAGCAGAGAGGTCAGGGGAGAGAAGCCCATGAGGCTGGAGTAGAGTGAGTAGCAGGGAGGGAAGTGGGAAAGATCAAAGGGTTGCCAGGGAGCCAGATCATGTGGGCCTCACAAGACACTGTGAGGACTTTAACTCTCAGCAAGAAGATAGCCACAAGACTGTTTTGAGCAGAGGAGTGAGAGGGTCTGGCTGACTTTTGAAAAGAATCCTTCTAACTGCTGTACTAAGCATAGATGGATCCAGCAGAGAGGCCCATTAATAGGCTACGTAGTCATCTAGATGAGAGATGATATAACCTGGACCAGCATGATAGATGCAGAGACAGGAACAAGTGTTTAGAGTTTAGATCATTTTGAAGGTAGAGCTGATAGGATTTCCTGCCAGATTAGATAAGAGTTGTGTGTGTGTGACAGAGTTGAAGATAACTTAGGTTTTCATCCTGATCAACTACAAATATAGAGAATAGGAGGAAATGAGTTGATAGTGGTAATAGGTGTACACAACTCTTTTTGAGGAGTATTAAAAAAAGAGAGCAAAGAAATGGCATTCTAATCACAGGAGATAGAGGGCCAGAAGAATATAATTTTCAATCAGAAAAATAATATAGCATGTTAGTAAGTTGATGGAATGATCCACGAGGGAAGGAAGTGTAATGATGTAAGAGAGAGGGGAGAATTTCACAGTAATGTCCTTGAGTAGGCCAGTGGAGCCCAAGAGTCCAAGGTTCAAGTGGAGGGTTTGGCTTTAATAAGAGAATGGGTAGTTCATCCATGCTAACAGGTGGGAAGATAGCATATGCAACTGAAACAGGACTGGAATTCAAATAGAGGTTTGTTAGAACTCAAGCATTCTATACTATGCTACATCAAAGGAAGGAAAAAAAGAGGGTAATCATGGCATTAAACCACCCACTCAGGTGACTGATATCCCTTCATAATCAGTGAAATAGAGAAATACATTGGAAAACATTGGCATGGGAAGACCTCCTCTGATATTCTAGTGGGTATGTGATTTGTCATTTATGAAGTAAGAATAATATCACCTGTAGTGTACCTATTTCAGAATTGTTATGAAGACCAAAAGAAACCATATGCTATTGTCTTTCATTATCTGTGTCTGAAAATATTAAATGGATAATTCCAGAAATAAGCACTTCATAAAGTTTTTGTTTTGTTTTTGTTTTTGTGGTACTAGGAGGTCAAATCCAGGGCCTCATGCATGTTTTGCGAGTGCTCTGTCACTGAGCTGTACTGCCAGCTCATTTTTTACTTTTTATTTTGAGACAGGTTCTTGCTAAGTTACACAGGCTGCCTCTGGTCTCAAACTTGCAATCATCTGTCTCTGCCTCCCGAGTAATTAGTATTACAGGCATGAGCTACCATGTGCGGCACACTCATAATTTTTAAATTGTGATGTTCTGAGTAGCATAGTGAAATCTTCTGTGGTCTCATGCTAACCTTCCCAGGATATGAGTCATCCTTTTCCCAATGTATCCATACCATATACACTACCCGCCCACTCATCATTTAGTAGCTGTCTTAATTATCAGATTGACTGTTGTGGTATTGCAGTGCATATGTTCAAGTAACACATATTTTACATAATAATGGCCCCAAAGTTCAAGAGTAATGAAGTTGGCAATTTGGATATGCCAAAGAGAAGTTGTAAAGTGCTTCCTATAAGGGAAAATGTAAACATTCTTGATTAAAAAAAAGTCATACTGGTATTGCTAAACTCTGTAGTAAGTTATTGTTACTCTCTTACTCTGTCCAATTTGTATCCTTGGTATGATGTAAAGGAGAAAACACGGTATATATAGAGATTGGTACTATCCATAATTTCAGGAATCCACTAGAGTCTTAGAATGTATCTTCTGTGGGTAACTACTGCACATGAAAATGCTCTGAAACAGAGACACACAAAGAGCTGTGGAAAGCAGCCTCTAGTACTGAACGGTGTTCACTGTCCAAATCCCTTGTACTTCTTGTGAACTCTGCCTGGAATACTTTTCCCCTTCACTCAGTGCAGAGTCTTCTTTGATCATGCTATAGCAGGTCCCAGTCCCCACACTGACCAATCATTCTCCATCCTACTACTGTTTTGTGTGTGTGTGTGTGTGTGTGTATGTGTGTGTGTGAGAGAGAGAGAGAGAGAGAGAGAGAGAGTGTGTGTGTGTGTGTTCACGCATGCGCGCTTTATGATACTTGGAGGTTGAACCCAGGTCCTCACAAATACTTTGCAAGTGCTCTTCCACTGAGCTGCATCCCCAGCCCATTTTTAAATTTTTTTCCTTGAGACAGGGTCTCACTAAGTTGTGCAGGCTGTCTTTGCCCTTGAACTTGTGATCCTCCTGCCTCTGCCTCCTGAGTTGAAGGGATGGTAAGCATCTACCACTGTGCCCAGCCATTGCTGTATTTTATTCTCTTCTTAGCAATTGCATACATTTGAAGTTCTCTTCCATAACTATTTGCCTGTTTATAAGTTGTGATTGTCTGTCTTTGTCTGCTGAAATATAGGCTCCATGTAGGAGAGAAGGGAACTTGTCTTGTTCAACAGTTCCCCACCCCCAGAACCTACAACAGTGCCTTGCACATAGTAGGTCCTCAACAGATATCTATTCAGTGAATGATTGAATGTCATTATCATCCTAATGAGAGATAACATTCCAATACAAAATATCAATTTTAAAGATATACTGGAAAGTTGTTACCATCTTAAATTTTATTACTTAATTTTGCACAGCACTAATGAAGGGCTACAATTCAGTGCGAGTTTCCCAAATAGTTTCCTAACAGTTCTCCTCTTCTGTGGTTTCCTTCCAGGAGAAAAATCTTATTTGATGCGCTTAACAACTGTGTTAATTCGTCTCTGTGACAAACATGAGAGACTTGCAGCAAATTGCATGTCTTAAGAAAGATTCAATAAACATTAAGAAAGGAGAACTCTCTCTTATTTTAATAGAATTTATGCCTCCCTTCTTAGAGCATGTTAATGCCATTTTCTTTCCTTCTTTCTTTTTCTTTTTTCCCCCCTTGATTATAATAAAGAAATACTGTGGTTTAAGAGCCTGCAGCATACTACTGTGGGAGCCGAGCCTGTCAGATCTCAGAAGCTAAGCAGGGTTGGGCCTGGTTAGTAGTGGTTGGGAGAGCACCTGGGAACACCAGCTGCTGTAGGTTTGGGAGAAGGACCCAGCAACCCACTCCCAAAAGTCAATCTGCCTTTGAAAACCCCATGAATAGCAGAGAAGCACTGACAATAGTGATTCGACTGTTGTCAGTAGGGTCGCTATGAGTTGGACACTGACTCGAGGGCACCTAACAACAACAATGATTTAAGAGTATGTCTAAGAAGGGAGTGGTACTGAGTCTGAGCCCATGACACAGTGGTATGCTCTCCCACAATACAGTCTTTGAGCTTCCTTCACCCTTGCCAAGAGTTACCAAGTGACTGTATATGATTTCCACCATTTCACATGAACTGAACTCTCCAGAATGAGAGAATTATATGTGGTGGTTCTTAGGCCCTGGCCTCCAAAGATGCAATTCTTTTCTAGTGAGATTAGTGCACTCCACACACTGGAATTTATCAAGGGAAAATCAACACATTGCTTTTGGTAATGGGTAGACAGGCAGGCAAGGTGAGAATGGACCCAGTATGTTTAATAATGTTGTTGTTGTTGTTAGGTCCCGTCGAGTCGTGTCCGACTCATAGCGACCCTTACAGGGTTTTCAATGGCTGATTGTTTCGGGATTGCCTCAGGAGTGGGTTACCAGGTACTTCTTCCATGTTTAATAATAGATGAATGTAAAGTAATAAAATAGATTTATAGAAGGGCTGTGGGCTAGCTACCTCTACCCCCCCCCATATTTCTGTACTTCCTGTGTTAATTGATGTTGTGTGATGTGTGGTTATTTTTTATAGCAGAAAGCAAGTTTTCTCTTATTTCAAATACTGTGGCTATCTCTCTTGCCTCACTGTCTGCCTTCATTTCTTCCTTCCTTTCTCCCTCCCTGCTTACCATTCTTTCTCAAATGCTGTCTTTCCATATGAGTCCTTTCAAGGAGACTATAGTCCATCCTTCCTAAAACTTCTCAAAAAGGGGTAGAATAAATCTAAAGTAATAGAAAGTTAATTTTTCCTAAATTTCTGTGCGGAAGAGATTTCCTCATCTGTTGGCTTCCTTGTGTGAACATCTGGAGCCCTCTGTGCAGCTGCAGAGATAAGAATAGTGAGTTATGTTATAGACTTGACTCTGACCATGATGACCCATCATGCAGCCATCTGAGCAAAAATCTATCATTTTCCTTTTTTCCTCTACATTAGGCCACCTGCATCTGAAAAGGTTATTGTTGTTAGGTGCCATCGAGTCGAGTCCGACTCATAGCGAACCTATGTACACTTGCCAATTCTGTGCCAGGCAAACGATCTTATTTATGTTTAAGCCCATTGTTGCAGACACTGTGTCAATCCATCTGGTGGACGGTTTTCCTCTTTTGTGTTGACCTGCCACTTTCCCAAACATGATGTCCTTCTCCAGGGATTGTTCTCTCCTGACTACATGTCCGAAATATGTAAGACACAGTTTGGCCATTCTTGCTTCCAAGGAGCACTCTGGTTGCACTTCTTCTAGGACAGATTTGTTGGTTCTTTTGGCAGTCCATGGTATATTCAATAGACATCTCCAGCACCACAATTCAAAAGCATCAATTCTTTTTCTGTCTCTCTTGTTCAAAGTCCAGCTTCACAACCATATGATGCTACTGAAAATACCATGGCATGAGTCAGACGCACCTTCATCTTCAATGTGACATCTTTGCTTTTCAATACTCTAAAGAGATCTTTTGCCACAGCTTTTCCTAGAACAATGCATCTTTTGATTTCTTGACTGCTGCTTCCACGGGTGTTGATTATAGAGCCAAGCAAAGCAAAATCTTGGACAACCTCAATCTTTTCTCCATTTATTGTGAAGTTGCATGCTGACCCAGTCATAAGGATTTTTGTTTTGTTGATGTTTAGTCACAACCCATATTGAAGACTATGATCTTTGATCTTCATCAGTAAATGTTTTAAATCCTCTTCACTTTGAGCAAGCAGAGTGGTGTCACCTGCATAACACAGGTTGTTAATGAGTCTTCCTCCAATCTTGATGCCACATTCTTCCTCATAAAGTCCAGCTTCTCAGATTATTTGCTCAGCGTATAAATTGAAGACATAGGGTGAAAGTATACAGCCATGACGCACACCTTTCTCAACTTTAAACCACTCAGTGTTTCCTTGTTCTATTCGAACAACTGCCTCCTGGTTCATGTACAGATTTCTTATGAGCACAATTAGGTGTTCTGGTATTCCCATTTTCAACAATCTGAAAAGGTAGAAAATTTTATTGTATGTTCTTAATTTACCAAGAATATATATCCCAGGAAGACCATGTAGATTTGAAGCAATGAAAAACAAGTTCATTTTCTCGTGGGAGTATAAAATACAACTCCCTCGTCATCCATCACCCATATTTCTCACCTTTTATGCATTCTCCTCAGCCCGTATCTCTCTAATAACTATGTACCTGCCTTCCTCACTAGACTTGAGTTCTTAAAGAGCAAGTTATCTTTGTTACTGTGAATTTCCAGAGTTTACACTGTGTGGGTCACATAATAGATGTGAGTAAATGTTTCTGCAACAAATGAATCCATGAATGAGTTACATTCATATGTGCTTCTTATTGAATTCTGTTCTATATTTAAGCCTCACAATCTGTCATTGTGCCCCAGGACAGCTCCCTGAATAGATTGGCTCAGAAAACTCACTATGCTATTTAGAAGAAGGTGATATGTAGAAGGTACCAATTATGGACCAACTCATGTCAGGCGGGCTTGGAGGAAACTTTAACACATGAGCACCAACAAGCAGTGAACAATTCCAGAAACAAAATGCCATGTACATTTTCATGAAGCATTGCCATTTTCAAACTGCTTTCACTCACAAAGTGCTAATGTTCAGGTATCTATCAATACGAATGACATATTCCTGCATAGACGTTGAGATTCTGATCCCTTTCATTTTAAAGAAGGAAAAGCAAATTCAAAACTATTTATACAATTATTCCTGGACCAGGTAGATGCCAAAGACACATGGTCTCTGGTGAGGGAGTCAAACTAATAGAACAAAGATATGGAAACAACTTGGGTGTCCAACAGCTGAGGAGTATATAAAGAAAATGTGGTACATATGCACAATGGAATACTATTCAGCCATAAAAACAATGAAATCCTGACATTTGTGACAACATGAATGGAACTGGAAAACATTATATTAAGTAAAATAGACCAGGTATAGAAAGACAAGTATCACATGATATGATTCATGTATATAATCTAAAGTAGTTGCTCTCATAGAATTTGAGAATAGAATGGTAGTTACAAGAAGCTGGGGAGAGTAGGAGGGAGGTAAAGAGGAGAATATTTTGATCAAGGAGTTCTAAGTTACACTTACACAGTAGTAAGAAATTCTAGTGTGCCATTGTATAGTGGGATGACTATAGCTAACAATAATGTATTGCACGTTTCAAAAAGCTAGAAGAAAGGATTTCTGAAAGATTTTACCATAAAGAAATGATGACTGAGGAGATATGTTTAACCTGATTTAAATGTTAAAGAATGTATATATGTTTCAAAATATTACATGATATCACATTAATATGTACAATTTTATGTTTTTATGTTATCAGTTAGTAAATTAACTCTAATAAACCATAGGGCAGGTATGATTCAGTGGAGTTTACTGTGTCACCACTTCTGTTCCATCTTCTAGGTTTGATAAGAATCACTACTTGGATACCTCATCAAATCCGGGGATGCTGGAAGAAACTGATAGATAAGTAGCAGTAGAATGGCTGTGCTTTGTCTTGTCATTGAATGGCAGTTTTTGGCTCCAGAGGAGAGGACAGAACATTCTAGCACTAATTTACAACAGACTCAGAGAGCACGCACCATATGCTCATAAACTGGCCCGTTAGTTTGTTGCCTGACCTGAACAACAGAAGGTCGATCTGATTTCACCATTAAGTCCTCCACATCCAGAGGATGCAGTGAGTGGATACATTCCTGCCATATAAGGAATAAAAGTAATGATGTTAAATTTTTAAAAGAGAATATATTGTAAACTGTAACTTCCTTGTGGCTTTTGATAGAGAGTTTTGTTTACTTGTCACCCCTGTCCAAACAAAACAAAATCCAAGCCAGTGAAGATGAGGATGGAAGCCTTGTACAAACAGTACAGCTTTTCTTGAACTTCAATAGGGCAAAAACAACCTAGATCTTCATGCCAAAGTCAGTGATTATGTCTGTCTCATATAACCTAGAGGAGACCCTAATTTTTGCAATGCTGATTGTAAGATGAATTGAAGGATGATGAATTGGACAATTGGCACAAGACATTTTGGGGAATAGTTTAACAGGTATAAATTGAAATTCCATCACATGATCAAAAGTAAACATAAATAGGAAGAATAAGTTCAAGAGATCTATTATAGCTAGGTGCCATGGTGCACACCTTATCATCTCAGTGACTCGGGAGCTGAGGCAGGATTGTGAGTTTGAGGCTAGAGGCAGTGTAACCAACTTAATGAGACCAAGTCTCAAAATAAAATATAAAAAAAGGACATGGGGGTGCTGCTCAGTAATAGAGCACTTGTCTAGTATATATATGCAATGCCCAGAGTTCAATTCCCAAGTACTGGGGGATAAAGAGAGAGCGAGGGGGTGAGGCAAGGGGAGGTTGTACAACATAATGACTACAGTTAATATGTTCTTAAAAAATTCCAAAAAAACAGACATAAAGTGTTATCATCACAAAAATGTGAATTAACGTATGTTAATTAGATAGATTTAGTCATTCCACAATGTATAAATACTTCAAACCGTCATGTTGTCCATGGTAAATAAATATAATTTTATCTGTCACTTAAAAAGAAAAATTACAAATCAGCTACTACTTTCCTTCCCTTCAACTTGTTTTTTCAATTCCACCTTGAAGTAGCAATCACAAGGTATAAACGTTGACTATAAACTCATGTTTCCCCAGGACAAATGATCAGTACAGGAAAGAGTGTCAAGATAGATATATTTATCTAGTTTGGATGCACCAAATATTTTTTGTCTTTAGAAACAGCCTTGACTGTGATGGTAGTTGTTAAAGCAATGACTTCTGAAATTCTCCAGAACAGAGCAGTGACATACGCTTGTGCATATAGATTCTAAAAATTGGATTTGTGGAGTCAGATGACCCTTTTGAAGGAAGTCAATTTATGTTAATGTGACTTTTATAGCCACAGATATCCAAGTTACTGAATCAGTCTTCCATTGTTTTCTGCCTGAGAATTAGGGCAGATTTGCCTGGTAATATGGATCCCCTTGAATCTCATAGTAAGTGAGAAAAATAAGTGAACTAAACAAACTTTCTTCCACCTCCACCTGCTGACATGCAGGTTTGTGGAACTTGGAGGTGGCATTTCAGTTAGGGTCAACTTCTGTGTGGTCATATGCATGGAGAATTTGATTATTGAGATTAGAATTATTATTTTCAAACAGGAATCTTAACTAGGGAGAAGAACAGATTGGAATTTAGAAGCATGGGCACAAGTAGCTACCACAAGAAAGAAATTTCTTGACATCTTTTTATTTTTAATATATGATAACTATGCTTTATGTATCTTTTGGCAATTCAGTGTCTTGAATAAATTCACTTTTAGTTACTTTACTCATTGCTGTGGCACAATGGCTGACAGAGCTACTTAAGGAAGAAAGAAGGACAGACTTATTTGTTCATGGTTCAGAGGATCGCAGTCCATAATGGTAGGGAGACATGGGGGAGCAGGGCCTGTGGCAGAGGACTTCACATCATGGCATCATGAAGCACAGAAAACCAGAACTGGGGGCTTGTGTAAACTCCCCAAAACTCACCCCTATTGACTTCCTTCTACCAGGTAGGTCGCATCTCCCAAAGTTCCACAGCTTCCCATTACAACACCACCACCTGGGGACCTAGCATTCAAACACATGACCTGTGGGGGATATTTTAGATTCAAACCATAAGAACAGACAATTGGATTTCTTTAGTTTTATGTAAATTGCTTACAAATACAACTCAAGTCCATCCTTCCAATCAAATGGCTCCACCTAAACCCGAAAGCAGAATCTTGGGCAAGAATTTCCATATGGATAGTATGGCTGAAAAAGATCCTCCAGTGATCATTTCCCCAGGGACACACCAAGTTCAACAGCTATTCATGAACCAAATTACTTTCATGAGCACTAAAGAAATCAGGTGAGAGACCATAATGTCTGATTTTAGTATAACAAAAATAAAAAAATGCATTGAAGAAGACAAGAAGTGAAAGTTGCCCATGTTGCTCCTCCAATTCCAAGAAGACCAAGAGAGAAAGAAAGAGAGAGAGAGAGAGAGAGAGAGAGAGAGAGAGAAGGAAGGAGAGGAAGAGGGAGAAAGAAATAAAGAGGAGGAGGAGGAGGAAAGAGAAGAGAGGAGAGAAAACTAAGTCCAGTCTTTAGATTTGAAACCCAGTACCAAGTCCATCATGGTGAGACCCAGTGTTGGACAAAGTCCTATGATCTCTATGATCAGGCAAAAACTCCCAAATTCAGCCACTAGAACTGTGTTAGGCCAGGCTGCCGACTGCCTCCTCCAACCTCAGATGGCAGATTATGTAGCAAGATTCCACTCACTTAGGAGCAGGACACAAAAGCTAGCACAAGGCTTTATGTTAGAATCCAGTGCTGGTCTGCTGAGGTGAGACTGAGAATCCATATGCAGCTCAGAGCTCATACACAGAGCCTCTGGATTGGCTGTCATCAGGCAGTGGTCTGTGCACTTGTGGAACAGATTGCATCAATTCCAGCCTCTGAGTGGATCCAGGGCACACTCACTTTCCTCCTGAGATTGTACAGGACCCTGTGGATGTGAGTTTTGGGTATCACCCAGCTTAATGAAGCCTTGGTGGCCAAAGAACTAACTCCACTACCTACCCTGCAATCATGGGCAGCACAGCTATTGACAGGCTAGTGAATGCAGATGCGGTGCCCTGACACCAGGCAGAGACCTCTGCCCTACTGGGATAAATTCCTGTTTTTTACTGCATTACCCCCAGCATGGGTCCCAATGTATCCCTAAGACTGTCCGGGTCCTTGCCTCTGACATGCAGCCATGACCAAAATTAACATCATGCCAAAGGACTGCTAACACCAACACAACTCCAACCTCAGGCAGCAGAGCATGGTGCAAGAATCCATTCACTGGAGGTAAGACAGGGAAGTAAGCCCAAGAGTTAACCCTGGCATTTAGGGGTAGACCAGTGACGCTTAACCATTAAGGAAGACTGTATGGCAGGGGGTAAGAAAGAACTACAGCACAATTAGGAAATAAGTTACATAAAGCTAGTAGTAAGACATTACTAACTTACTTTTCCAGGGTAGATCATAGGCCATAAAACAAGTCTCACCAAAGTAAAAAATAAATCATATCAATAATTACCTTGAATGTAAAATAGATTAAATTCTCTAATTAAAAGACAGAGAAACTGAAAGGTTGGAAAAAATAAATTGCTTGCAAGAAATTTACTTCACATCTAAAGAAATACATAGACTGTAAGTAAACAGATGAAATAAGGTGTTTCATGCAAATAGAATCCAAAAGAAAGCAGGGGTAGCTATACTAATATCAGATAAAATAGACTTTATATTAAAAACAGTAGAAAGAGACAAGGGAAGTCATTATATAATGATAAAGGAGTCAATTCAGCACAAAGAAATAACAGTTCTAAATATACATACAGTCAATATTGGAGCACCCGATATATAAGGCAAACATTAATAGACCTAAAGAGAGAGATAGACTCCAATACAATGATAGTTGAGGACTTAAAAGACCCAATTCACCAATGGGCAGATCATCCAGGCTGAAAGTCAACAAAGTAACAGTAGAGTTAAACTGTACTCTAGACAAAATGGACTTAAAAGACATATACAGAACATTTCATTCAACAGCTGCTCAAAACACATTTTTCTCTTTAGTACATGAAACATTCTCCAGGATAGATCATATGATGGGCCACAAAATTTTAAAAAATAATAATTGAAATTATGTTGAGTATTTTTTCTGACCAGAATGCAATACAGCTAGAAATACATAACAAGAAAAACTTGGAAAACTATGCAAATACATGGAAATGGAACAACTTACTTTTGAACAAGCAATGGATCAAAAAGGAAACCAGGAAGGAATTTTTAAATTTTCTTGACACAAATGAGACCCAATGTACCAACACGTATGGGATACAGCAAAAACAGTACTGAGAGGGAAGGTTATAGCAATCAATGTTTCATCAAAAAGTAGAAATATCTCAAGGAACCAAATCATCACTAGAACAAACAAAACTCAAAATTAGTAGAAGAAAATAAATAGCAAAAATCAGAGCAGAAATTAATATAGAGACAAATACAAAAGATCAATGAAACAAAGAGCTGGTCCTTCACAAAAATGAAAAAAAAAATAGACAAACCCTTCGCTAAATTAGCTAAGATAAAGAGACAAAATTCAACTAAATAAAATCAGAGATGAAAGGGGAGACATTAAAACAAACATCACAGAAAGTCAAAAGAGCACTAGAGATTATTATAAACAACTACATTTCAACACATTTAATAATCTAGAAGAAGTGGACAAATTTCTGGACACATATTCCTTGCCAAGAATGAAGCATGAAGAAATAGAATATCTGAAAAGACCAATAATAAGTAATGAGGTTGAATCAATAACAAAATCCTTCCATCAAAGAAAGATCCAGGCCCAGATAACTTTGCTATTGAATTCTACCAAACATTTATAGCATGAGTCTCCAAGCTCCAGACCATGGACTGTGTGAATGTTGGATGAGTGAATGAAGCTTCATTTGTATTTACAAAATAAATGTAATGAGCTTGAATCATCCTGATCCCATCTCCCAGTCGATGGAAAAATTGCCTTCCATGAAATTGTCCCTGGTGCCAAAAAGGTTGGGGATCACTGGTTTATAGAATAACTAATACCAGTTCTCCTTATATTATTCCAAACAATAGAAAATGAAGGAATTCTTCAAAACTCGTTCCACCAGGACATGATTGCCCTGATATCAAAACCAGAAAAAGACACAGCAAAAAAAGAAAACTATAGGCCAATATCCTTGACCAATATAGAGCCAAAAATACTTAACAAAATACTCTCAAACAAAATTCAACAGGACATTAAGACGATTATTCACCAGGATCAAGTAGGATTCATCTTAGGGAGGCAAAGACAATACATTCTATGCAAACCAATAAAAGTGAGACACCATATCAACATAATGAAGGACAACACCATATGTTCATCTCAATTGGTGCAGAAAGGGTATTTGTTAAAATTCAATACCATTCATATTTAAAATGGTGAAAAAATTATACATAGAAAGACTGCACCTCAACATAAAACCATTTATAATAAATCAACAGCTAACATTAGCCTGAATGGGGAAAAGCTGAAAGATTTCTCCCTAAGATCTGGAATAAGACAAAAATGCTCACTTTTACCACTTTTATTCAATTGAGTACTGGAAGTTCTAGCCAGAGCATTTAGGCTAGAGAAAGAAATAAAGGGCATCCAAATTGGAAAAGCCATATTTTCACTGTTTGCAAATGACATGATTACATATATAGAAAACCCTAAAAACTTCACCAAAAGTATTAGAACTAGTAAATGAATCCTGCAAGGTTAAAAAATATAAAATCAACACATAAAAAATTAGTAGCATTGCTATGTGACAGTAGTGAATTATCTGATACAAAAATCAAAAAAGCAATATCATTTACAGTAACTACAAAAATAAAATACTTAGGAATCAATTTAACCAAATAGATGAAAGATGTCTATAATGAAAATTATAAAACATGGATGAAAGAAACTGAAGAGGACACACACACACACAAAAGGAAAGGTATCCCATGTCCATGGATTGGAACAAATCAATATTGTTAAAATCTTCATACTAGCCAAAACAATTTGCAGATGCAGTGCAATCCTTATCAAAATGCCAATGACCTTCTTCAAAGAACTAAAAAACAAATCTTAAAATAGATATGGGACCACAAAAAAACCCGAACAGCCAAAATCATCTTGAGAAGAAAGAACGAAGGAAGAGGCATTACTCTATCTGATTTCAAAACACACTAAAAACCTATAATAATGATGATAGGATCACATTGGCATAAAAATAGATACATAGACCAATGGAACAGAATGAAGAGTCAAGAAATAAACCTATGTATCTACCCAAATGATTTTCTACAAAGATGCTAGGAACACACTTTGGAGAAAGAGCAGTCTTCTCAGTAAATGGTGTTGGAAAAATTGGATATCCATATGCAGAAGAAGCAAGATCTCTATCTTTTACCAGTTAAAAAGATCAACTCAAAATGGATTAAAGGCTTGAATGTAAGACCTGAAACTATGAAACTATTAGAAGGAAACAGGGTAAAGGCTTCAGGATATTGGAATTGGCAGGAGTGTTTGGGACAAGATCCCCCAAACAGGAAACAAAACAAAAATAGACAAATGGAACTACATCAAAACAAAAACATTCTGCATAACAAAGGAAAGAATCAATAGAGAGCAGAGGCAACCAACAGAATAGAAAATATTTGCAAGCTCTACATCTCACAAAGGGTTGATATCCAGAATATATAAGGAACTTCAGAAACTCAATAGCAATAATAATAAAAAAAAAACTAGTTGCAAAGAGGCAATAGATCTAAATAGATATTTCTCTAAAGAAGACATACAAATGACCAGGAAGTACATGAAAAAATACTTAACATCACTAAATCATCAGGGAAATGCAAATCAAAACCATGATTGGATATCACCTAGGGATAAAAAGACTAAAAATAACATGGAGAAAAGGAAACCTTTGCATGCTGTTGCTAGGAATGTAAATTACTATGGTCATTATGGAAAACTCTATGCAAGTTCCTCAAAAAATTAAAAATAGAGCTACCATATGGTCTAGCAATTCCACTAGTGGGTATATATCCAAAGGAAATGAAATCAATATGTCATAGAGACATCTGTACACCCATTATCATTGCTGTACTATTAACAATAGCTAAGAAATGGAAACACCCAGCATGTCCATCAACTAATGATTATATTAAAAATTGGTATATATACACAGTGAAATACTATCTACCCATAAAAGCATGAAATCTTGTTATTTGAAATAAGTCATATATGGAATCTAAAAAGTTTATCTCATAGAAGTTGGAAGTAGGATGGTGGCTACCAGAGTCTGGAGAGAGCAAGGAGGTTGGAGAGGAAATGTGCAAAAACTGGTGTTAAGTTAGAGCATATTATGGTTTGAATATGAAATGTCCCCTATGGACTCATGTGCTTAAGCTTAACTCTCCAGTGGGTACCACTATTTGGGCAGGCACTGGAAACTTTGGAAGGAGGAACCTAGCTAAAGGAAGTAGGTCACTGAAGACATGTCCTAAGGATCATGGATCTTGCTTGGATCTTTCCTGTATGTCTCTCTCACTCTCTGCTCTCTGTCTACTAACAATGAATAGCTTTTGTCACATGCTGCCACTTGCATGACATTCTGCCTCATCTTGGGCCCAGAATCAATGGAGCAAGGACTATGTTGTAAAACCTCTAAAACAAACATAAATCTATCCTTCCTTAAATTGTTCCTGTCAGGTGTTTTATTACAGCAACAAAAAGTCTACCACTGAAAATTGGTACCAGAAATCTTCAATTGTGACTACTGTAATGTGGTTCAGAAGTCTTTGGAAATGGTTTTTAGTAGCAATTTGGAAAGTTTGGAGAAATAGCTTAGAGTCTTCTGAGATTTGTGGGAAACTGAGTTAAAAGGCAACACACTAATGTGTCAAAGGAAATTTCAAGGCAGCTTAACATTCAGGGTGTGGCACAGTTGTTACTGTCTGCTTTTAGCTAAGTTTATAGTGAGAATTTGGAGCAAAATTTATAGCAGAAAGATTTAAAAAGCTTGCAGTTCTGAGGGGAAAAGGGCATGTTTAACATTGAAGATAAAGAAGAAGTCATTGTTAAAGAGATTAGAGCCATTAGAAAGAAGCCAAGAATTTTTCACTGGAATAATAAGAAGGCTTGAGGACATCTCAGGAATTAGCTGGACCCCAGCATGCAGGCTCAATAATGTGCATGTTTTTTAACTTATTTGAAAGATTTTGCTTTGAGAAGTGAACTCCGGAGCTTCTTGCTCACATAAGATTGCCTAGGGAATTATTTCCTAGTATTCAGCCATTCAGAGGACTATGGAGCCATGGTCCAAAGGGACCCAGCTACTGCTTGAGCTGGCAGCAGACTTTGGCATCATCCACATGATGCTGGTTTTGCAGGCATACAGAATACAAGAGCACAGGGTCATGGAGAATTCAATATTTCAAAGATTTCAAAGTTGAGCCTGAGAGGGCAGGCAATCTGTAGCCACGTCAGTATCCCTGTAGGCAGTCCCTGAGAAGGCACTTGGTGAAGCTGTGAGGGTAAAATCAGAGACATAATGGAGACCCTAGGAAGTTGGAGATGACAGGGACATGGAACATCTGCTAAGAAAAGGTGCAGGCAGTGAGTAGAGCAAGCCCAAGGGAAAGGCCATGCAGGCTACAACAGGCAAAGACACAGGGAAAGGGTTGCCCAAGCCCTTTGGAGCTCACACCACACCACCACATGCCCCAGATGCTGGACATGGAGCTATGTGATTTTATGTTTGCCTCGTTGGGTTTAAGTCCGGCTTTGGTCTCACCTTTCCTTCATATTTTCCTATTACTCCCTTCTAGAATGGGATCGTTTATTCTGTGCTACTGTATCTTGGAGGTATATAACTTGTTTTTTATTTTACAGAAGCTCCCAGCTAAGAGTTTGCCTTGAGTTTCAGAGGAGATTACAGACTTGAACTTTTGAATACTGCTGAAATTGTTAAGATTATGTGGGCCCTTGGAGATGGACCAAATGCATTCTGCATTATGACACAGTATGAGCCTTTGGGGGCCAGAGCCAGAATGTTATGGTGTAAGATTTTGATATCCCCTACTGGGTCATAGTTGAAGGCTTGGCTTCTAGCTGGTAGTACTAGTTTGGGGGGTCCTGAAAACTTTGGAGGTAGGTCCTAGATAGAGTGGGTCATTTAGGGCCTGTCCTTGGGGGTAATATATTGTCCTTCCCGGACTTTTTGTTTGCCATGAGGTAAGTAACCACTGCCACAAAGTTCTGCCACCGTGATATTCTGCCTCACTGCAGGCCCAGAATCAACAGAGCCAAGGAATATGAACTGAACCTCTGAAACTATGAGCCAGAAAAAGAAAAATAAATTCTTTAAGTTGTTTTTCCTCAAGTGTTTGTCACAGGGTGGAAAAGTGACTAACCCAGAGCAAGAAGCTGTGGTGTGCTATGCACAGAATACTATATTGTTGTTGTTGTTGTTGTTGGGTGCTCTTGAGTCATGTCCAACTCATAGTGACCCTCATAGGGTTTTCAATGGCTGATTGTTTTGGGATTGCTTCAGGAGTGGATTGCCACATCCTTCTCCTATTTTTGCCATGCTAAGAATTGAACCCAGGACCTCAGAGACTACAGAGCGGCACTTTACCAACTGAGCTAAATCCCAGCCTATGGTGACTATAGATAGTAATAATATACTGCACATTTCAAAAAGCTAGAAGAAAAGACTTGGAAAGTTGTACCATAAAGAAATGATAAATATTTTAGGAGATAAATATGCTTGACCTGATTTAAACATTGTTCAATGTGTACATGTATTGAATATTACATGGCACTCCATTAATATGTACAACTTATATGTTTTTATGTATTGGTTAAAAATAAAGTAAAAAAAGGAAAAATGAGAGTGGGGTGAGTGAGATAGCAAGGGGGGACATCCAATAAAGTATGTATGGCTGAGCTGCTTAAGATTGCGGGCAACTGGGGCTCCATCTTCTAGGACCCATGTGTATTCCTTCTCAGAATTGTTCATCTTAAGGACATGAGACTGGGACATTTGTCCCTTTTTACTTCTGGATTCTCCTGAAGTGCATTGATTCTCCTGTGCATCTGTGTCTACCCTATACACAGCTTGAGCAAATTCCTGAGGCTTTAGGAAAGACCTTGAGAAAGAAAAGTTGAGAGCTGTGGTTGGCATTCAGACTGGGATTCTCTTGGCTTATATGAGAACTGCACAAAAATGGGAGAAGGACCTGGCAATCCACTCCCAAGGCAATCCTGAAACAGCCACTGAAAACCCTATGTGGGTCGCTGTGAGTTGGGTATGACTCGATGGCACCTAAGAACAACAACAAGCTCTCACTATTGCAGGTGAAATCTAAGGTGACTGGAGAAGTTATATTGCTGACTCCCCAAAGCATAGATTTCATCCTCCTGTATAGAATTTTTGAGCCATATGTGAATTAATCTTATTTTAATATATTTTTCTTAATGAACATTTGAGTAACATTGGTGCTCCAGGAAGCATGTTTATACTATGGTGTTAATAAGTAGTCCTGGCATAACTATTTAGAAAGCCAGAAGTAAATGCTATTTTGAAAATCATAGTGGAAGATAGGAAATTTGCTTAGGAGTTCTCCAGAGATTGTGGGAATAAGCAGTACTCAGTGGTACCAGAAGAGAAGGTAGCTTCAAATTTGTTTTTCATTTGCTCCCTTAAGCCTTCTCTTAGCTTCTCCCAATTATATTAATCTTTCTTTTTTAATGCCTACAACAGAACTTGGAGTCTTACTATATTTTCTGTTGTGTAGTTATTGCTGAGAACTCCTTGGTGCTTGAGAAGTTATTGCTGAGAACTCCTTGGTGCTTGAGAAGTGACTGTGAAACACACAACCCTTGAGAACATCAGAAGCTTGACCCAAGGTCGGTGACTCCTAGTCCAGTGTTCTGTTAATCATGTTTACCCTAGAGAAACTAAAATTTTCTGAAAGATGGAATATTTATGTTCAGATGAAAGTCTGATCAAATAGTGTGTTACACACATTAAAATTTATAATCTAGTAAGCTCTCTCAAGAAGAGCCCAGGAAATGAGTCTTAACGCAGTTTGGAGATGGGCATGGTGGTGCACACCTGTAATCCTAGCACTCAAGAGGCTGAAGCAGGAAGATTTCGAGCTCAAGGCCAGCCTGGGTTACATGGTAAATTCAAGGCCAGCTTAGGCTACACAGTGAGATCCTGCCTCAAAATAATACAAAAAAATTTTTACATTTTAAGTTAAAAATAAAGAGGAAGAAGACAAAGAAGAAGAAGAAGGAGAGGAGAAGGAGAAGGACAAGGACAAGGAGAAGAAGAAGGAGGAGGAAGAAGAGGAGGAGGAGGAGGAAGAGGAGGAAAGGAGGAGGAGGGTAGCAGTAGTTTGGATTTGCTCCCTTTCACTGAAGAGGTAAAAACATTTGATGAGTATTTGTTCTAAGCAAGGCATAGGGCTAAGCCTTCTCTACAAAGTTGATTCTTATTATTCACAGTAGTTGTATTTTATATTTTATAAAGTTGCGATGAACACTGAATTAGTGAATATAGAATAATTGCTCCTAGGTGAAACACAGGCTTATGTTCCCATATGCCTCTGGGCACAATATTTTTGTTAATTGAATATGTTGTTATTGTTGTTAGGTGATGTATAACCTTGTTTTGTGTGTATTTCTGTTCAAAGACACCTTATTTAACATATATTGTTGCCTTATTAACAATAACATATATTGTTACCTTATTAACATTGTTGCCAACATTAACATTGCCTTATTAACATTAACATTGCCTTATTAACAGTACTATAACCCATGCTTGAAGGAAACTTATCTAACTCACATTTTTTCTTCTCTCTCATTCTTTCTCTTTCTTTTTGCAGTACTAGGAGTTTGAACCCAGGGTTTAGTCATACTTTGCAAGCACTCTACCACTGAGCTGCACCCTCAGCCCTTTTTCTATTTTTTGTTTTGAGAAGATCTTGCTAAGTTACACAGGCTCCCTCCGGCCTCAAACCTGTGATCCTTCTGCCTTCACCTCTCAAGTCATTGGCATTACAGCTTTGCACCACTGCACCCAGCTTCATACATGTTTTTTCTTACAAGGTACATCACACCCTTCTTGCATTTAGGAATACTAGATTGCACTTAGCCTGCAGCCATACTACTGTGGTGTCTGATCTGGTCAGATCTGGAAAGCTAAGCAGGGTCAGGCCTGATTAGTACTTGGAAC